>JAQFXM010001344.1:0-33358 GCA_034693345.1 Entomobrya multifasciata
TCAAAAGTTAAGGCCCTGAAAATTGTCAAAACTCCCATATACTGTACTTAAATTGCCTACACTTGACCTCAAACGACTCCACACTTGACCTCAAATGACCCCGGACTTGACCTCAAGTGACCCCACTTTTGACCTTACGATTTCAAATTTTTTGTGATGTCGCCTATAGCAAGTGACATATCATTCGACTCGTATAAGTAAGCTTCACAAAGATCACGTGTTGGTTTGTAACTAGCGGTTACAGTTAAACTGTGGAAGCACAGCTAGTTACAAATTGCTTCGCCACTTAGCTACTCCTAGCTTGATGGGTTTATTAACTAAAAGAACGTTAGAAAGAAATGGTCTTTCTTTTTGTTTGTAATTTGGAAAAGTGCATAATTGCTATTTTCATGTTTTGTTGGACTTCGCTCTTATTTCCCCTATCGAACCTTTTAACCTTTCTTGGGACATAAAACCAAAACTAACAACTTGTATTTCAGATATAATCAAATCATGCTATGCTGTTGTAAATAATATAAGAAAATGCAATATGAAAAGTACCACATAAGTTTTTACAGACAAGCAAGAAAGTAAAGAAATTAACAATCACAAATTAAGATTGTTTTTAAGCAAGACTCAATGCTCCAACAGATTAAACGAAGACAAAGACAGCTTTTCACTTCAACTTCACCAAAACCTTGCATCAACACTCAACAGTGACTTCTTGAGGCGACCTGAGACACTCAAGCAAGTGACAGATTTTTACAGACAAAAAATGATAATTAATGATTAGCAAGTATAGCAACTTGTCCAATTATACTCAAAATCAGTAAATAATTTATGTGATCATATTCATAAAAGATTATAACAACAAAAAAACCTTTCCCTTTCATGATGGGTTTCATTTTCGGCATGAAGTTTCGTGTAGATGTATTGCGAAACATGCATATTATGATGATGATGTAAGGTGATATCAAAGAATTTCGTTTTCCAAATTTTTGTTTTAGTTAACCTACTTAGTTTTGATACCATGTTCAATTAGGTGTCTGATGAATGACACAATTTACTTTAGTTTAAATTTCAACCCCATGAATCAATCATCAAAATCAGTGCAAACACAATCATAGTTTTTTAATTATAAATACAAGATGCTCAGTGTCGCCAAGATATAATTTAACATGAACTTAAATATCATGAAAATTAAAATCAAACGAAGTTGTTCAATGATGAACTGGGCCAATTGTACTTAAAATTCAACCGTAAACATGGAAAAAACATTCAGACGAGCACTTCTTGCCAATTGTGCCAAGTTCAAGGTGAGAAAGCCACAAAATGATCGTAGCCAACCAGATAATAACGAAGATAACAACAAGAAACTAACCCCCTTCGAAGCAAATAAACTTGCCAAAAAGCTGGCCAACCCTTCCAAAACCGATACAAACAAGTCCTCTCGCTCTTCCATCTCCTTTTCCGAATATCCCAGAATTGATAAACGTATTGACCTCAATGACATTGAAAACGACGCCCTAGAAATTATCCAAGTGGTACGACCGCAATGGATAGACGAACTGGAGAACAGTCAAGTAAAAATTTCTTGTGAAACTCTGCTCGGAGGATTGACCAATCATCTTTTCATATTTTATCGAGAAACGGACCCCGAGCCAAGGAGGGACACTGTAGTTATAAAAATTTATGGCGAAAATACCGAAAAAATAATTGACAGAGCGGAGGAAGTTGAAATGATTCAGTTTGTCGCCCAATATGATCTTGGTCCCGAGTTGTATGTCGTATTTGAGAATGGCCTTTGCTATGAATACTTTCACGGAGAAATTCTCGATTCGGAAGCAGTCAAGTCGCCCCAGATTTATCCAATTATAGCAGACCAAGTTGCCAAATTTCATACTTTACCATTTTTGGAAGAAAAACTGAGCTTGGCTCATTCACACTCCACGGTGGTATCAACAGACAGTGGTCATCTTATCGGTGTCAGCGTCAGTAGTGCCATGTGGGACAAAATGAGACAGTTTGTTAATCTCCTTGAACATGACATCTTTGTGACTCAACCCGATCTCAAAGACAAACTTGAGTATGAAGCAAACTTCAAAGTGGAGTATACCATGAAACAGATAAAAAATCTTGAAAAATTATTGGAAAAACATGACATGCCTTTAGCCATGTGCCATAATGATTTGTTATTGGGAAATATGATTTACATGAGATCCGAGAAAACTATAAAATTAATAGACTTTGAGTATGCGATGACCAACTATATACCGTATGATGTGGCTAATCATTTTACTGAATATGCAAGAACTGAGGACAGCTTGCCTGATTATTCAAAGCTACCTAGTGAAGAATTCAAGAGACAATGGATTAGTGAGTACTTGCGAGCTTACAAAATGGAAAACGAGGAATCGACTTTAGTACAGGAGGATTTTGAAAAGTGGGTGAAATTGTGTACCCCGGCTTCACACTTATTTTGGGCTCTTTGGGGAGCTGTGCAAACGGCACGATCAGATAAAAGTTACGATTATTTAGCGTAAGTACCAGCATTGAATGGTATGATATGCATTTTATAATTATATTTTTACAAAAAATTTACATTGTGAGATGTTTGTGCTCCGTAGATATACTGCATTGAGATATGAACAGTACCTACTAACCATGCAAAGTATGAGTAAAGAAGAACTTTCATTTTACAAGTGAAAATTTGGGAATATCTTCAAATATAAATAAAAATGTATTCTCATTTAAAAATTTAAAGTTCAATTACAAATTCATTTAGCACTTTATGAATAGTAGAACTGACACAGACATGGGAATAAAATAAAATACTAAACACTCGGATTTTTTTGCGAAAATTTCTACATTTAGCTTCTATTATAGCGATTTCCCCAGCCTCTTCGGTGATCATCTTTATAGTCATCCATTTGCCTTTGACGTGCAAGGAGCTCATCATCATCTTGTTCTTCCAGTTGTTCATTTTGGGCATCTCTATCATCATCTGTTTCCCCGACAGGAGGAAGATTAGCTGAAGCCGAAGAATGACCTCCCCATTGTCCAGATTTGATCCTTTGTTCGTACAACTCCTCTACAGTCATGACTGGTATTGCGGGGTAGCCAGCACCATACACTTGCTTCTCAACTTCACTTTTGGTGAGGATGAAAATATGAGGTTTCTTTTTCGGGGCATCTTTACCATGCGAGGAATGATGATGGTGATGACTGTGGGAATGCGGAGTAGAGGAGGACGATGAGGAGGAAGGGTTATTGTCTGATGTACCATTTAATTTCATCTTCTCCGCAAATTTGATTAGCTCGAGTTCTTGTGCGATGCTCCGAAGTTGGTCTTCTGCTTCCAGAGCATTTCTCTTTAAAAGAGAAACAACAAAGGTACGAAGGTCTTCATCATCCAGAGTTTCCCCATTCTATTTAAACAATCAATTAGAAAAATGAAGTCCATGAAGTCAAATGAATTTCTAATTTTCAACTGGCAAAAATTACAATTAACAAATTACCAAATGAGAATGCAAATAAGGATTTATCATCTCATCTAAAGCTTTAGCCTCCTTGAATCGTTGCACCTTCATTGCTCTCAGATCATCCGAATTCATTTTTGGTGGTGGTCGTGCTGCTACAGTTTGCCTTTTAACCCCGTCCCCACTCCCATCCTCTTTGTCCTCTTCTTCATCCGCTGGAGGTAACTTATTAATTATCTCGTAATTAAAACAGCGCTTCAAGTAATCCCGGAAGTACACTTTACTAAAGTGACACACATTTTCCCGACTGTCTGCTCTGCTCAACTGCCACAAATTTCCCATCATAAATGGTAACAAAATGAACTTCAGTTCCGAGGGATTCATCTCCTTGTAGTTTTCATTGTCACTGATAATACCCAGCACAGACACCTGCCGGGTGAGATCCTCCAACTTACCAATAATTTCAGTAATTTTGGTCTGTAATCGATTAAAACATAAAAGATAATACATTAAAAGTTTCCCCTTTAATTAAAATAAATCCTTTAATTCATGTGATCTCCTCAATCAGTCTCACCTGAACACTCTGCGAGCCCGTTTCCTCCTCCCCCCTTACCAAACTCAAGTACTTCTTGTGCGTTTCATCAAAGTAGGCTGACACTGACAATGGTGTAACCTCCCCAGCATTTTCGTCCCCCATTTTACTTAAAAACTTGTTTAAAAACTGGAAAATTATTAATCAAATCACCTCAACTCCACTTACAACTTACAAAACTGGCAGAACAATGTTGAACGGCCTCGTCTGAACAAAACAAGGTTGACTTGAAGTTGAAGCTAGAAGCTAAACAAGAGAACAGTTGGTCCAGTGCGCAATACAAAAAATATACCACAATTTGTATTCATTACACCCCATTACCCAGAGCTCGGAGCCCGCAAAAACGTTTGTTTGAATATTTTGACTTTTATGTGATTGGCTGCTGCTGACAATTTACTTTGTTTACCCTTTCTTCACGTCCACTACCTATCTACCTTTTTGTATGTCTGTTTTGCTGGGTGAGATTTTGACGGTTGCTCTACTTTTTCACTAAACTTCATTCCATCTTCATTCAGTCCAGTCGCAGCAACTGTTGTGCTCATTTAATTTTAGCTTCAACAATCAACTTAATTTTTCATTTTAATTGATCTATTTTAATTGACACTGACGCAAGGAATATTATTATTAAGTCAGGCGTTTTTAATAATCATAAAATACCTCGCCAAACACGATGGATTCTTCAGGTACAATTAAATGTCAAAATTGACAATTTCTTTGTCTGGAAAACCACCTGTTAAGTTGTAGATAGAAAATATATTGATTTTTATGCTTTATACTATACTTATCATTATGTGTCTAGATAATTTAATCAGTCTCTCGGATTCTGGAGCTGGTCCGGCACTTTCCACTTCTCTCATAAATATAAATCCAAATCCAGTGAAATCTTTTGACCTTGATCTTCTTGGAATGGGAAGTAGGAAGTCTGATGAGTGTAAAGCGGAGGATTCCAATAATGCCAATGCTGCTGTTGGGGGAGACCTCCTAATTGATTTTTCAGATGAGATGGAAGTTCCTCTTCAAACTGGAATTATGTTACAGGCTGAGATCGATGACACCTTCGGAATTTTTAGTAAAGCACAACAGCAGCAGTCCAGTCAGCAGAAAGCTATTGCTGATAAGATAATCGAAAATATTTGTGATGAGGAAATTGAAGATGAAGCTGCCAAGTTGGTGAGATCATTTACTTCTGGGAGGAAATCGGATGGGGTTAAAGTAAAAAAGAAACAAGAGGGAGAGGAGGAGAAAAGTATGACGGATGACTGTGATAATAAAAATAAGGTAAGTTCAAATTCAAACGAACTCAGATTTAAACAAAAAACATGCTTGTAAATATTGTATTTGAGTTAGAACTCCAATATTTTTGTATTCGTAGAAAACTACTCCGAATGATTCCAACGAAAGCATTGGTTCTGATCACCCGACTATTGTCGATCCGGATGAAGCCCTTACTCCTGGAATTGCGGACCTTGAAAAAGAAGAAGATGGAATTATGGAGGAGCAGATGAAAATGGATGATACCACCACAAGTTCCAACTTATCAGGAGGAAGTGACAGTGGTAAGTAAAAATATCTTATAACTTTGTGTTTTGGCGTTAACTTGGGCTTACTAACTACCTATATTTATATTGAACTTTATATCTGTTTTTCATAGACTACCTTGACATACGCAACCTGTCATCATTCTCTATTCCTGATGGGGATGAAAATATGGACGAAAATAAATTTATTGAGGATATCAAGAAAGAAAACATGTCAACTGCCATTGCAGCAAAGGCACTAATGACCAAGATAAAGCTGGAAATGATTCAAGATGATGTTGACGTTGAAGAGGAGGACAATAAATACTTAGCCAGAGCAAACAGAAGACTAAGTGGACAGTGTGATATTCTCTCTGAAATAAGCCGCCCTTGCATAACAACAAGCACTGTTTCTCGACTTTCTTCAACTTCGGTAACGTCAACTATATCAACCTCCTCCCGAATGAGCTCACGCAGTTGTACAAGTAGCAGCAGTGGATTTGGTGACGTCCCTGTTGCAGCATCTTCTTTCATGCTTCCCCCTGGAGGAAACGAGGCCTCTGATAAACCTTCAACTCGTGCTAGGTTTAGGGTAAGCTCTACCTTTGGAAGTCCCATCAGAGCGTCATATCCCGTGTCAAAATACTTTATGCCAACTCCCAACGCTAAAACGCCATCTACAGCTGCTTCTAAATCCAGAGTAGATTTTCGAGATAAGCTTTCCGAGTCTCTTTACTCACCAAGTCGCACGAGGGTTATGCTTATTACTGGAGATTCCCACAGATCTCCGTCAAGGGTTCCTGTTAGGAAATCTATAAGTGCCGAGACTCTTCATTTTGAGTATAACAGTCCAGTAAGAGATACGCGAAGACATGTTGTTAAGTTCAGTACACCCTCTGCTGCTAGCAGACCTTCAAGACATTCCTTTAGTAGTCACTCAAGGGCTCCAAATCATCCAAATCTATTTGGCGACGATTTCTCGGATGATAATGATGCTGGTGATCATAATACAACTTTAACTGATAGAGACAGGGCAAGAGCAGCATTTATGGAGCCCCGATTGGGACGGCTCAGTTACGCTACTACTGCGTCAAACAGCAGTGTCAACACTTTGAGCCCACCCACATCGTCAATTTATTCAAGAGATTTATCAGTTGTCACACGTGGACTTGACGGTATTAATCTTCAAGAGTCTCCTAACAAAAGTATTGCAAAAGCCACTGCTATCATTGCACCTACTGCTAAGCCTAAACCCATACTCACATCAGCACCTGAAAAGACTGGTCTTATTATGCCAGCAAAATTAAATACTGGAGGTGGAGCCGGAGCCATGGGAGGATCACTTAGACCTATTGCTGCTTCCAGTCCTAAAATTGCTCCAAGTCCAAATAGACCAAATGGCACTTTTCAAACCACCCCTTCTCGTAGCAGATATGGCAATAACGTACGCTCAAGTGGATATGGCGGACAACAAAATCTTAATTCGACATTCGGAGTACGAATTTCAAACATTAATTGCATCATTTGTAAACATAAATTTTACTTTGTTTTCGGAATTTCATGTACTAATCTCTTCTTATTTTACAGCATCAACAACCGTTGAAGTCGCCTAACAAGACTGTCGCAGCAATCAAGCCTCCAGCTATACCGAAGTCGCTGAAAACAGGAGTTCCTTCGCTCAACTTCAACTCGAAATTGGAAATGCATTCGAGAGGTGGCGGGGTAACCACTACTAAAACTGGCGTTTCTGCTTTAAAACCCGTTGGAAAGATGAGCCTAACTGGGCTTAGACGACCTAGTACTGCGGGCGCTACTCTACCTTCTGCTTCTGGAGCCGTTAGCAATAAGGAAAATAAGTTACGGCCATCTACTACAGTGGGCTCTCGTATTGCAATGTCAAGACAAGGTGCACGACAATAGCAACATAACAAAATATAAGATTTCTACATGAAGATCAAGTTTTGTGCGTTTGTCATGATGATGTGAGTGATAGGTAGACGTATTCTGAAAACTAAAACGAAAGATGTAGTCAGAATGACGTTAAAATATTGTGTCATTTCCATTTCCGTTTTTTTTCGTATATTTATTTTTGACTTTGACTTTGAGATACATTCTAATAATATCGATAATTTGATAAAAATAATTGCCATACTAATGTGTAATGTATTAAAATATCTTTGCGTTTTTATAAAAGTTAGATTTCATGAATGCAATGTTCTCTGCTTTCATCATCTAGTTTTATTTGTGCCTTTGTCGTGATGATGGAATTGAAGTGCGTATTCTGAAAGCTAACGAAAGATGTAGTCAAAATGACGTTAAAAATATTGTGTAATTTTCACTTTCCATTTTTATTTATTTTTAACAAACTTTCTACTTCGTGATACCTGCTAATAATACTGAGAATTTAATAATAGCAACTGCCACTAAATGTATTAACATTATCTTTGTGTTTTCGACTAACACTTAAACTCGAATGATTTCTGCTTTTTTAATATAATATAAAAATACAAAAATACAGTTAACATTGACCGCAGAAATAAAGCGATTACAAGTATTTTTATTCTGTATTCGATAGCATCATGTACGCTTTATTTTTTCGAATGTACGATTGAGATTTCCCCTAATTTTGATTTCAGGCGTAGATGCAGACGTGTATTGAATTACTACTAATTCATAAACAACAGTAATTTCATTTGCATCGCATATGTCCAAAATATGTATTCCTAGCATTCGCGATTCGCATTCACTTTGTCTTGCTAGCTTTCTAAAACCATGTCATTCAATCAAACAAACCAGCGCAGCATCAGCGTCTATTTTTGTTCCGCATTTATGCTATGACGAGCATGACGAGGTATGTTATAGTTATAAACAGACCCGCATTTACATAGGCTTATTTAACTGCTACTTTCATAAAGATTGAAACATTAGCTGTTAATTATAATGAATAACATTATGCATGATTAATTCCATAGCAGTCGTCACAAAAGGTACTTTTCAAGCATAAATGATTGTACACATGAAACATGCAATTATAGTCCAAAATATAAGTAACGCCATTTATTTTCTTATCGCGTCACTTGTACCAAAATGCATTCCATGTTTCATGTCTACTTCCGCTGAATCCTATTTAATGTTTTTCTTTTCTTTGTTCTTCCATTCTTCCTTGTAACGTTTTCAGAGAAAACTTTTTTTTTCATTATACTCTTTACACATGTTCATGTTCAGATTTACGATATTGCTATTTCTCATTTTAAAAACTTTTCCTCTGCCTTCTCCTCCGGTTTCATTCTCAGTCAGTTTCGGTTTACAGACGAATCGCTTTTCCTTGTATGCTTTCTCCCTCATTGCTTTCAAATTTGGAGCATTGAATCTTGAGTTGAATGTACACTTGTGCAGCTTGAAGCAAGCAGGCTCCATTTCCGTTTCTTGTACTCTTTTTTGTTCTTTGTTTTCTTTTCACATGATTTTTTATAGGTAGATATTATTACATAACACAAAACAGAACAAAAAGCAACATCATTAATTTTTTTCCGTACATTATTGCATCGATAGATGATATGATGGTGGTGCCTTGGTTTGGTATGGTGGGAAAGTGAAAGACAAATGAGAACATCTCTCATGAACAATGCATTGTAGCATGTTCTATTCAATCTTTTTGCGTTTTACTACAACCACCATGATCACTCCATTTCTACTGGTACTGCTATGGTACCTACATGTTTTGGTGGTGGAACGCAACGCAAAGCTAAACGTTACCCGTTTTGTCTTCCTTTTCTTATGATGCTAGTTTGCTTCTTTGCTTTCTCCAGTCACCAGTCCAGCTCTAGGCTCCACACTTCTACTACTATACTAACTTGTTTTCAACTTTTTATACAACAAATCGATACCAGAATGTGAACCTTAGTACGACGTCACTTTCACTCTGTTTCCGTCTTCTAGTCTCCCCATTCCCACCCGCATATGTACTCTCTACTTTTCCATTCCGACATGTCATGCTACATTGTTTTCATCTCTGGAAACCTGCTGGACCTGACTACTGGAACTGCTGCTGCTGGCGTCTCCTCCGTCTCTCTGCAATAAAGCCTTTGAGCTTTGTGCATTGAACTTGCCTGATCATCTTTATCACCCTCACGTCATCAACAAATCCATTTTCCCAAGAAATAATATGGCTGTTGTGTTGAGATCTAATTTTCAAAACCTTATAAAACTGATCAGAAAAACAACTCAAAATTAATTAATCCGTAAACACTGTCATTCAACCCTATCATCTTATACGATTCAATATAAAATGTCCAATCAATCTTGTAATAAACATTAATGACAAGTCTGAACAGTTTCCCTTTCCAATATATTCATCCGCCCTTTATTTTTATCGTTTCCGATTTCCTTTCTTTTCTTAAACAACACATTACATAAAAGTTACATAAATATAATCAATATGAGCACCATTAAGCAGTATGTAGGCCAAACATCAATATCATCCTTCATCGGCTTGAATACAGTCTAAAAAACTACTAATAAAATTGTTATTCTCGCGTCACCCCATTTCCAAAAAAATCCATAAAAACAAATTATTACTTTTCTTGCTAATGTTAATGAAATGTTTTCATTTTCTTTGTTTCTCTCTTCATTTATATTTTCCCTAAAATTCTTATTTGCTTCTTATTGTTGTTTTCTTCAATATCACTGTTTTTGCAATCTTTGAAACGATAAGATAAGATTACCATCTCAGATATTTCTTCTTTTTTATTAAAAACTTTCTCTCTCCCAAGAAGCCACGATAGTGCATGCCTTCCAGGCATCAAAAGAAAATAATACTTAATGCAAACTTATCTTCACTAGCTCGTGCAGTAATGGCACACTATGGACTACTGTATTTTTATCAGAACAATGCTTAGCACAAAGCTAAAAGATATAATACCTATTTTATTAAATATATGGACATTTTGTGCATATTATAACTATAAAAACTATCTTATTGAGCAACGCAAAAAAAGAGGAAAACATTGCTATAAAATGTGCAGTTATGTACCTACCTACTCATACGACATTATAATGTACTCTATTCCATTCCATCCATGCAGTAGTTGAAGTTGAGCTTTGGAGTCTAGTGTGGTCTCCTCCGGCTTAACATACATATTTAGTTTTACTACTTATATTTCATTCTCTTATAGCACATTCTTTAGTTTTCCTCCAACAACAAGTTCCAATGCGTATAAAACTATCAATAGTACTATATCCTATCTAAATGGAAGTTGTGGAAAACGGCGTATTCTTGCCCATGTAAGCCCAACCTTTTTCAAGTTAGAAGCCCATTTACTAAAACATACTACACACAGTGCTGCTGCTGCCATACTATTTCCATTGCTGCTTGCTTTTTATCTTGTATTTCATTCCATTCTAGTTCCAGATGTATACCCTTCCAGCAAAGAGTTCCAGAGCCGCAGCAGAAGGAAAAGAATCAAACGAAAACCATAAGCGTACACATACAGACTAGAGACCCAAGAGCCAGACCCAACATAGCAGTTTTTATAGTATCTCCAGAAAAAAAAGTACCAGGCCTGCTTTGATGATGGCAAGACAGAAACACAACTTAAAGTATAATGCATGCACACCTCTTGCAAATCCTGTCAGAATGGAGTAGACCTGTGAACAGTGAGGTAGAAGCAAAAAAGCTGACACAGAAAATCGACTAAATAACTTTCTATTTTGCTTTACTCCTATTTCCAGGCCATGCCAAATGCTGACTAATAGAAGTACCTATATACCTCTTTTTCACCATATAAATGTTAAAGGACACAAAGTGTGTGGTGTGTGCTGCTGGATATAATATAAAAAAGTGAGTTATTTTGTAATATCCAAAAACGGAAATAAAGCAAAAAGAACAGAAATTAATATTTGTGCTCTAGTTCCAAACTAACTGTATATTGTGAATTGCAATATCCAAATCCAACATTTTCTGTTTAGAGATCTCTGTATTAACATTGTATTTTATTTCTCTTGGTTGGTAATATTACCATATTTCCCATCTGGTGCACCAGAATAAAAAACACAACATGTAATAAATATATGCACTAGATAAAAAACACACACAACACAACTATAAAGGTCTTTGGACTCTTCATATCTCTACTCAAGTGTAGTTCCCTCGTGTGTGTGTCTTGACTTACTAGACAGATAGGAAACGAGAATTTTTTAGCAACTTTCACACAACACACATCATCTTCATCAAGATCAGTAGAAAGCGCACACACGTGCACATGTTCATAACTCTTTGATCGGAAGAGAACAATAAATGTGTACAAAATGTTTTGACTTTTACTTGTGCAAAATCAATTTAAAGTGACTTTGTTGTGAATTTCGCTTTGATAAGAGTAACGTATTTTCTTTTACTAAACTTGTATTTTTGTGTCGTGGAGAAAGCTTGGTTACTACAAGTCGCTCTTGCTTCGTGTTTATTAGTATAGAACATGCAAACATTATGTGTATACATGTACATGTATCATGAACTTCAATGAAAGTTGAAACACACGTACGTACAAGTAATACTGATTTAAAAGGAAAAAAGTCAAGACAATTCATTTTTATAAACAACACGGGATACATATTCCAACCCGCTGGCCGAGAAGAAAAAGGAAGGGTTTCTTTTGAATACAAAATATTGCAGGAAAAGAAAATACTGAACAATACGTTGACTTTTTGTGAAGGTGCTTGGGAAGTATTTTTTTATCTGCATAATATTCTTTATACGCCAAGAAGACCAAAGGAATCTGGTAAGTATTGTTATGTGACACACTTTTTTCCTCCGGAAAACATACATGTGACTTTGGTAGTATAGTAGTTAGTAACAATAGAGTTTATTTTTAAGGCCAACATGAGAGAGGAGAAACCTTATAAAAAAGTCTTTCATATGGCATAAAAGAATGTAATTTGCAAAAAAGTTGATGCTACCTACCGCCACCGCTACCATACCACCTTTCTCGAAAAGGCGACAATAGAACATAGAAGCTCACTGACTCAGACATGTATATAAAAGTTGTGTTATTTTTGCAGTTTTTATGCAAAACAATTTTTTTAGTCTGAAAAAAATTCTAAGTGAGCGATGAGTATCAACCATTTTTTTGTTTATACAACTTGTATTGAGTTGATCGAGGTTGTGGTTTTTTGGCTTTGACTTTCTGGTAAACATGAAGCATCCAGCAATAACGATCTTTAGAAAAAAGTAATTGCTCGTACATATTATGTTATGATTTTAGCTGGAACTGAACTTGCTGTTTGTGTGGTCTATTTTTAGCCAAAAGGAAAAAAAAATACTTTGACTAAATAAACTTCAAACTTTTTTGCACCAAAGGCAAACATTTCATAAAGAAGTATAAAACGTTTTTTAGTAAAGCTTTTTTTGCATAAAAGTTTTGCATTGTATTCCAGTACACCATACTATCTATCTGCCCAACAATACAATACACAGAATAAAATTGTCAAGAAAAAGTGGAACCGACTAGCAGGAAAATGGTAATTTCCTTTCCACTGATTTTGTTGTCTAAAAATAGAAAATAATAGAGATTCATTTTTCATCGATGCATGTAAGTTTAAAAGAAATGCATACTGTCACAGTGTACAAAAATTTGCAACAATAAAAGTTAATGGGAAATGGGATACTAAATGATTATAGCATGCTATCCAGCTGTTAAGAACATTCTCATTAATTTAGCAATAATTTACAGAGAAAATCATGGGTTTTGAAAACATGAATATAAAGTTGAGAGAAAATCAGGAGAAAATCAACTTTATCAACGTCAGCTATGTCAAGGTCTCTTGAGTGGTCGGAGCTCGAGGATTACACACTGCATGCTAATTAATGAAAAGGGAATGAAGCTTTGTACAATACACATGTGATGACATTGGAATTTAGAATTAGAGCAGAGCACGTAGCATACTATGTAATAGTAATGCTAGTACATTGTAGCCTCAAGATAAATGGAAATGTTCTTGCTTTTCTAAATCTGTTTTTGCTTGCATGGTTTTTTATACAACCACCACGGTGGTGGTTGGTATTTAGAGACTTGACCTTCCTTTCATTGCTTTGTTTTAATGTTAAATTTATAAATTTGCGAGTTTATTTTTAGGTTGTACTCAGACCCACAAAAACATCTCAAATGTTGCTAAAAACGGTTTCATAAATCATAACATAATAATAAAGCATGGTAGACTAGAGTGAAAGTGATTAAGATAATACATGGCTTTTGACGTCATATCTGTTGGACATTCGTAAATACTCTTTAATTTTTGGGATGAGCTGGGAAAAACTGAGAAATTTTCAGTGGAAGAGACCAAAGAAATTTTCTCACTATTAATTTTGTTAACTATGTTTTTTTCAAAGTCACTCTTATGGGTGCTTTGTTCACAAGTTATTAATTTCACAAAAAAGTAAAATATGCAGCTTATACTGTAAAAAATTTCACTGAATTGAATTAAGCGAAAAATGAAAAAGGCTTGAATTAATTGTAGTAATTGTGCTTTCCTTTGGGACTGGAGAAAAGTGGTCTGCATTAATTTCCTCTTTGAGAAAAAAATTCAAATGAATTTTTCGCTTGGGCACACACTCTCAAACAACTTTAGTTGGTGTCAGTTGTGGGAATGGGAAGTTTTTGCGCGTGGATGGCCTTCAAACAAAGTAAAACTGAACAGCGAAATTGCACCTTGTAGCATGTCAAAAAAAATCTAACAAAAATATGCACAAGCTACAATGTTACAAGTATTTATTACCGTTTTTTGGAAAGGTCGCGTGAATGATAAATCTGTCAAAAATTTAAGTGCTGTAATTTTAGACTGAATATATGGTTTGTGATAACGATGAGATGAGACAACATACCTACATGTTATGAACATAGTCACATCTATTTTGTTTCTAGTATAGTCTAGTATAATTATTAGTCAAGTCAGTCAAGCACATACATTTAAAACGTGTGTTTGGTACATCATAAAAGTGTCATAAAAGCATCGGCAATAACTGAAGAGAAATGCTTTTCATGAATAAAATATGGAATGGGTTTGCCCATTATTTTAAAATAATAGGTTTGACAGTTTTATGTCGAACACAAAACGCGTGATGAACACCTGCGGAATGTTCCATCACTTTAAAAAGACATGCATGCTTCAGCTTTCTTGTGGTATTTACTATAGTAGGTATATGTGGTAGAGGGTTATGGAAGCACTTTATTATTTTAGATTAAACAAATTGCATTTCAAATTAATAGACTATTTGGAACTGGAATATAAATATATTAATACCTTTAACAGACTACAAAAGAGGTAAATAAACTGGTCCCTGTTAAATTAGTATGGACACTATGGACAGTATTTGCAACCTGAAAAATGTTACATTTCGTTTAGCAGTGTTGTCGCTGTCTACATTTTGTTCTACACAATGATGGAAATGTTATTGTAGGCATAAAATAAACATCCAATAAAATGCCGGAAAAAACCTTCTTAACAAACTTTTCATAAAATTGTGACATCCCTTTTTCACCAAAACATACATCTATCAAAAAACAAGAATAATAGGATCATAATAAATATTATCCTGATTACTTTAGAGTACATGTTAATAGTTCAAAAGTTTCTACATTTGCATTAGACTATACAAAACTACCATTCATAGATAAAGAATGATGTGCGTTGTTACTGCACCTACATAAAAAGTAATAGAAGCAGATTATTTGCAACTACCAACTATGTAGGAGGACTACAGGTTTAGAAATGTAGGATTTATTTGTCCCTGTTGTACCCTACCACGTTCCGGAGAAAATACCGGAAAGTTGCAAGCATCGCGAAACGTGACATGACATCTCATAATAACAACAACACACATAAAAATGTAATATATCTCATGTTTCTTTCCCATCTTCCAGCGAGCACCAAAATAACAAAAAACTTCAAGCTCGCAATATATTATCCTGAAAAAAAACAATATGAGAGAAACGGTCAGGGGTAATTTACGAGATCACCGTCGACGAAACCAGTCATCCATAAAATTTCATTAAAACAGACGACCAACTGCGCGTCAGACTAATAACACACCACCATGGTAAAAACCCGAGAGAAAGCAAGAAGAAGTAGCTACAAGAAGATGTGGACAGCATGGCTGTCATTTACAAAGATTATTATGGGCTTTCACTGGTAGTGAAGTAATGAGAGGACATGGAGTTATCTTCTTCGTGCAGCGACCATGTATTTAGTAGTTTTTTCTGTGTTCTGTTGTTGATTTGTTGAGATGAGCTAAAGGAAAAAAGGCGACAAAGCATTTTTTTGTATTGCATAGCACCAATCGATCCATTTCTGTTCATTAGTATGTGATGCTTGTTTTTTGGGCTTTATTGGACATTTATGCAGTTTCCAAATTAAGGAAACTGGTGTTGTTGCCCCCATTTGTCATTGTCCAAACGGACCTGACCACCGCACCGTCATAGTCATGATGAATAGTTCGAAGAAATATTCCGTATTTTTCCATAAACTCATTGTTTTTCTCTGTTTCTTTATCTTATCTCAATAATCCCTTGAAACAATGAAAAAATTGCGCGAGTAAATACGTAATAGCTATACCACGAAATGATGAATTCGTTTTATGTATTGTGACGCATTATTTCATCTGCCCATATTCTGCTGAACTTTACTCACAAACACGGAACCATTCAAAAAAAAATTCACGCAATTGACAATTTCTTCTTTTGAATGACGAACTCGTAAAGATACACATAAATTCGTATTCTATGCATGCAGCTTAAGGTACAATGACATTTTCTTCCGGTATACAAGGATCCAAACATGCATTCGATTCAAGTGAAACGTAGTAAAAATGATGTAGCGAAATGAGATACTCTGTTTTTCTAAGAATTATATTTCTAAACAGCATTGCGGAAGCAAAACAATGTTTGAAAGCTTATGCTAACAAACATTTATAACAAAAACAACTAGTTTCTTCTTCCACGAATTCATTACTTCTTTGAACTTGTAAAGCATAAAATGCTTTTGTGCTGTTGCTGTTATTACAAAACAAACGTAATACTTCAGAATATTTTACCCGAGTGCATTAAAACGGTTGCGAAAAAACTAAATAATGCAACCTTGCATAATTTGACCTATATATGTATGCAAAATGTGATTACTGTGTTGTTCTGTCCGTGAAATGATCCTCTCTTCATGAACAAAACTAGGTATCATTTCCGTTCCAGTGTTAATACTGGAGTGAGTAGTGAGTCCCTCAAGCTTTCTCCAATTTCTTTTCTAAACATTTCACTGCTTTGAGTGAAATTAACAAAAAGACGCAATAGCAATATGATGAACTTGATTTGTTAATTAGTGAACATTTTTGGTTACACTAATGATTAACACCAATAATTTCAATTCCGAAAACACGGAAGTAAGTGCTTTTTCGATTTCGTTGATTGCATTAAAATTCTTGATTGCACATTAAATATTTTGAGTTTTTCATTTCCGATTCCAATGTTATTATATATATTACAAATAACTAGAAGAACACTATATACGTAGGCCTAAAATCGTGGACAGAAAGTAGTTACATCTTTCATGAACGCAGTTATAAAGAACAAGTTATTTCTTCGCTGTACATGGTAAAAAGGAAGTTTATATCCTGAATTATATCTAGGTACACACACACGTACAAAAAATGTTAATTTAGCAAAGACTGTCATTAGGAACCATAAAAACTTAAGCCGGATGAGTTGTCGTTATGAGGAAAATTACGAACACGGTAATCATAATCATTTACGCTTCTTACACGCTGAAATAAAAACGCTTACCCAAACGGAAAAGAAAGCTGTTAAAATGATTGCGTGGGCTGAAATGTCCTAAGGAAATAAGATAACGACCATTTCGGTTGGTAATATGGTTGTGGAAATGGCAGAACGGAACTAAAAAGTTTTCTTATGTCGATGACAAATTACGTTAATTTTTTAGATGGCTTTGCTTGGGTGAAAGAATATTTTGTGTTTCTGTTGGTGGCATAACTGGCTAACTTGGCGAGTTTCTAGAATTTTTGAATATTCATCAACCTCCTTGTCCTTACTGTATCCAATGCATATTTACTTCTTTCATAATCTCGACGTAAACTAATGACGTAGCTTCATGAAACAGTTATTTCTAAATTAAATTTCTCGCAATTATATCTTATATGAAGGCAACAGCTAATTTGATTTTTTGTTCTCTTTCAGATTATCCCTACGACACGACCCCATACTGTCTTCTATATGGAGAAAGTTGTACCATCGAAAACAGCGTAACAATAGCAAAAATGAACTCAATTTCTTCTTTGGAAATCGTTTTCCAATCAAAACAAATAAAATGAACAAGCAAATTGGTTCGCCAAGCTTTCATTTAACCTGAAGTATTGCTACAAGCTATAATTTTCTTTTGAAAACAAAGAAAAACACTGACATTTTAACAAAATGGAGTCCTTGGAAACTTTCGTCGTAATGACAACAACCAATTTTTGTTTTTAATCAATTTTCTCTATAAATCGCAGTAAGATAATATCACAGTCAAGTAGAGTGACGTGACGGGGAAAACGTGACCAATCTCTCCCTAGCCCCGGGAAAGAGATAAATTACTTTTGTTGAAACATTTGAAGTGAAGTAGTATAATTAATGTTTGTAACATGTAATTCAAATTTAATTTAATTGTCACGTACAACCTACACATCTCCACGTCCACATAGACGTTACACGTTTTATCTCATTACGTTTGACCTGAATTCAGATCTCTCGAGCTCCTGTTTTTGCCACAATGACACAAATGATATATTTCGAGAATTAGTAAGGACAAAAAATAATTCAAAAATAATTTGTTAGCCTTCCGAGAACACAACCTTTGTGTATTACTCTGATAGCAAAAAAATACCAGTAACACGGAAGATTGAACAAAATTTCACTTCAACAAACAAGTTATTGTAGCACATGTTATAGATTTGCAAGTGAAAGCTTCACTTCTTCAAAAAGAAAGGCCATCAAAATCGCGTTACAAAATTTACGTCATCAACAGAGTCACTTGTGCTCTACTCGTCCTCGACATAATCATCAGCAGGGAGCACCACTGGAAGGATGACAGAATTAATTAACTCATTGAAAACACTTGCGTATGGAGGAGGTGGATCCCAGTCAATTGCAGACAGGAGATGTTCCACAGGCCGTAAGTATACTCAACTTTCAAGTATTTAGCTGATAAAATTACAAAACCTTTCAGCTTGAATTTTAGCTGGATGCATTCATACATATTGAGTTCATTATATATAATATGATGCAGGTGACGGATTAGCATTAGTCTTACGTAAAGAGTTACGTGACACACAATGAAAAGGAGTTATGATAAAATTTGAGATGCCTCATCAAGCATGACGATGAGTACAATAAAATCAAATATTTGAAATTCAAATTTGTATTAAGGGCTATATTTAGCGTGACAATTTGTTTGAAAATTGCTAAAATAATCCCTTGTGACGGAATAAATGGAAATTATTTTCATTTTACTGTTGGGTCGTGATTGGAAGTACATTTCCGCTACACGCTAAACAGTAAATGATTTTGACAAGTTTTCTCTACGTAGTGCCATTCTCATTGAATTATGGCTTTAGATCTATTAGCTGCTTCCCGAAAATTTACACTCTGTTGTAAAACACAGCAACGTACAACGTAATCTAGAATTCAATGAGAAGATACGGATATGAATAGCAGAAATAGCATAAGATTAAATACTGAACTGGACATGATGTAACGTCTGCTGTCTTCCATTCTTCTTCCGTTTTAGATAGCTTTTGTAGTCATTACAGTGTAACCATCATGCGTCATATGCAGTAGTGTAATTTCAGTATGTTTTCGAGCTGCTTCTGGTATGACAGAACATTAGTCGCTTAACAGGGGTTGAATTTTCGCTGGAAACAATTTAGTGTTTTTCCAGTAAATCTCAGGAGTGAGTAATGAGTTTAAGGGAAAGGAAGATAAATGATTTGTAGAACAAGATTAATTAATTGCAACATTGCGCTTCACAAAAATATATGAGTTGGACTTGGTGTTGTATTTTCTTAAAACGAAGTGATTTACTTTATATCTGTTTGCTTTCTCTTGTTTGCACTTGATCCAATTCCAGATAATTTTTCACTTAATGGAATCAGCCTTGAAATTGTCATCCTCCTCTGTCTAATGGTTAAAGCAGAGAGGAACGAATTCAAAAGAGAAAGTCTAGACTAATGTGTTAGAGTGTTAGTCATTAAAACCAATTTATAGCAAACATCAACATTACAAAAGATGTTTTAGCATGATCGATCGTTAATCAAGCTATATACAATACACGTTTATTTTGTAAAAGTGATTCAAGAAAGCAACTAAAACTTTAACAGGTTTAATTCAATACAACTTCAATTAATAACGTTATTGTGTCTTTGTCTACTATGTTTTATATGTTTATTCACATAAGATAATCAAATTATCTTGATGTAAAACACTAATTTCGGCAAAAACACAAATTTAAGATGAAAACAGACAACAAAAACATAAATATACAAACAAAACCTAGTAATCTGTACGCTTGAACTTGACAGTTAACCGACCAGACATATTGAAACAAGCTAAACTTTACTGAATTTGACCTACACATACTTTATTGCCTTTTTTATTAGTAAAAAGCAGGAAATAGGAACGGTTATATAAAATCGAACTAAAATCCCATGCCATACACAGTTTTATAACAAAAAATCCTTCCTCGCGATTTTTTAAAAGCTTTTGGACGAATTTTCTAGTGCATTTTATCCGAAAAAGTTTTGGTTATAATGATATTCGGCACAAAATGTGTAGGCTGTTTTTAAGCTCCTCCAATATACATTCGTTAGACCTTTGCTGTTGAGGGAAGCTGCAGATGGTAGCTTAACTCACGTCCATATGACTTAATTCATTCATTATTAATCTCAGTGGGCGAATCCTCAGTACAGGTATACTAGCACATAAATTCATATAAATTAAATAAATGTGTACAAACACAGACTCAGGGAACATGTATTTTGCTAAATCTCCACTAATTATCCGCAAACATAAGGCGTAGTTTTACTTCTTCGTCCACTCGAAACTAAAAATAGAAAGTTCTACCTTGATAATTTTGAGCTGCGGCCGTTGCAGGTTACAGGAGTATATGAAATGAAGTTTGCGTTGCATTGTGGTTCCAAGTCCAAGATGTGGAGTGTAGTAAAATGAAACTTGAAATGCAACAAAACATTTTTATATGGTTAAATAAATCTTTTTTGTGTGTTGTCTATTAATCTATATTTTTAGCCAAAACTGAGTCAGAAGTACTTTTTCATAAACAGCAAAACAAGAATTATAGATGTTCGGTGTTCGTCCTTTAAAGCCAAGTCCTAAATGTCAAACTATTTTGACATTGTAAGATTTACAGTATTTATTGCGTGTGAAAGGGTTACAATAGGTTGGGATGGATAATGACTTGATTTCAGTATTTGTTTTCACAGCGAGGTCAAAGCTCTTCACCTCATTTTTAAACTGATCGTTGTAACAAATAGCTCTTATAGTATGATCATTTTTAGGCAACATTTTGTATGCAAAGAGATTAATGATTTGTGCATGGAGCTTAAAAGCTTTGGAATTTGCTGGAACATCATCATTAACATCATGTTTTCGCCTATTTTTATGGGGTCTGTAAAAAATGGAAACATTATTTTTAACAACTTCCGAAAACTTCACAACATTTTCTGCTTCAACTATAGTCTAGATGCGCAGCACACTAGTAAGTTTATCAACTGAGGTCAGGGTAAATAGAGAATCGTATTTCCTTTAGTTTAAATTTGTATAAAGTTAAAATTGTACGCATATACAACTCCTATGAAACACGATTTTCTCCACAGCGCTGAAAACATCATTATTTTTAGAAATCGTTTTCACTTCAGTGGTGACATGATAAAATACGTTTTATGGGAAAAGTTTAAGCTTTTATAGGTATCGCACAAACGGAATTTTTATGAACACTTTCATAATCTCCGTCGTCTTGTAAACAAACAATGAAAAGCGAGGTGAACTAAAAAAGCTTACCTCTTAAAGTGTTATCGGATCATCAACATCATTAAAGTATCCTACTCTATTTTCTTGTTTGTTTACGAAACCGAAGATGTCTAAACTTTCCAGATAGTTACAGCAGCTCAAATAAAAGCGTACCTAGTTCAACTCACTTCTTTTCGCACATGTTTTGTTGCGGCAATTAGAAGATTACATTTTTGATGATAATATTTGAAGAGAAAACATGCGTAGTTTACTGTTACATTTTGCTTACACTTAAGAAACCCATGATACGTTTTATGTTAAAAGCAAGCCATATACATGTGCAATTAAATATTATTCAATTTGTTTGTTGGATTTGATTTTAAATGTGAATTATTTTTATTTTGATGTTGATAACAAGTGTTTTTCATAACACGCGAATCTTATAGCACGTAAAGTATAACCATTTAATCAGTCATTCAATGATAACAATTGCCTAATGTTACACCTTGCCTTGTGGCATTCAGTTCAAGTGAACCATTTTCTACCATTGAGATGTTCCAGAGATATATAACTACCTGATGTCTACAAACACAAGCAGCAGGCATTTTGTATGCTTTGTTAACACTTTGCGGTCTATCGGATCTTTAGAAGTACTGATGAAAATGAGATTCATGCTTTCACTTCCGTGTTTCCACCGTATTTCATATTGTAAAACCAAACCGCATATTACAAAAGGCTCACAAAAATTTATGTAGGTAGCTGGAAGGCAGTTCATTATAAAACACGACAAAACAAAATACCATCAACCATAAAAAGCAGACCATACAATGACAATGAGCATAGTTGTAGTAGATGACACAACTGTATGTAAATTCTTTATAAGTTTCAAGTTGACCTGGTTAAGTTTTCTCTCTGCCTATTATATTCAACACTAAGGAATTTGGAATGGCACATATGTAGCGTAGCTCAACCTGTTATTTTGAATTTGTATGCAAATGCGTTAGAACTGGAACCCAAGTTAACAATCCCTAACCAGATTACTATTTTACAATTCCGGTTCAAAACAAACAAGAGACATGGTATTCATCGAGTCAAACAACAGATGAAACAGAAAGCAATAAAAACAAGTCTGAAAAGACTGGAAGGTACAATGTAAAATTTTAATTGATAACAATGATGTTATTTCAGAATTGCGCATCATCCCATTGCTAAATCTCGGGAGGAATGACAGCAGCAACGACTCCAGTTTCACACAATGGCGAGATGCTATGAGAATGGTCGCCAGACTCCCTGGCGGCTTACCACCAGAATTCCGCCTCCGGGTAAGCATATACTTTCTTTTGAAATATAAAAACTGATGAGCATGAGAGTATATACACAATGTACGGCTTGTATATTTCCACTTTTCCAAATAAAAGCATAGATAGGTAAATTCCAACTAAACAAACATCCTCATGTGAGCACACATAAAATGATCGATCTTCAAGGAACTGCAAATCACGCATCCTTCAGTACGTGCCGGCTAAGCTTTTTCTGGCAAACAGCAAATCTTTCTGGACTACTAATTTCCTTGTGTACTGAAGAACATGTAAAGTTTAGAATGCTCTCGTTAAAAAAGAACTTTCACCTTATCTATTTAAGAAAAATGTTTACTCATTTTCTCTTTCATTATACAAACCAGTTAACAATTTTCACACTCAATTTTCAAGCTATTCTAGTGATTTTCACTTGACTTGACCTCACTTTTCGGTAGAAGCCACGCTTTTTTCTCGCGTCCCTAAACAATATAGGCTCATTAGAAAAATTTCACAGTCATGCTGTCTTGTCTGCTTGCCTAGTTTGTTCTCAGTAGCAATAGACAATGGTCACATTAACTTATTTACTTTGTGTGTAGGCGTAGTTTTGTAGGCGGCGGTTTAGAATTTCTCTCCACTTTCGCTTATTTTCTTGTTCTACTCCACTCGACTCAGCATGCGATCGAAAAAGGTGGGAAATGTTGGTGGAAGAACTGGAAAGTGATGAAAAAATTGAGCGAATGAAAATGCCAAAGGGTAACTCCCATCAAGCCACCGTTGTACCTTTTTTATAAAGTTTACCATCCGACCACTCTATATAATCCCCATTTACTTTAGATTCGGTTTGCTTGTATGTCTGCCCTAGATTCAAGGTGCTTTAGGGCAAAAGATTGAAGGAAAAGGATGAAGACCAATACTCACCATTCCGTGTCAGGTACCTACTATCTCTCGTCGAAAATATTTTTGTAGTTTTTTTGTGTCACAACAGCGAGAATACGAGAGCAGTCCATTTTTCAAGCTGCTCGTATTCTTTTCTTTTTACCTGTCGATGAATAGTGGCAAAGGAGAAAATTGACAAGTCCATTAGTGAAAAAGAAAAAGGGGATTATTGTTTTCCTCTCTGGACGTGTTTTCTTCTACCGACAAAAAACACATTAAGATGTAATGGTTTATTCGTTGGATCCTCAAAGCGTTCGAGGACACATAACATTGTGGCGTGTATATTATTTCGCCAATATTATTGTAATCCTTCAGTTTTACCCGAACTTTTTTTAGTCGAATGTTCTTTCCATTTCCAGCATTCTTAGAATTAATAGTAAGTAATAGAGAGAAAAATATACCTTGAAATTTTATAATTTGATATATAAAAATGTTAATACGAAACACGCTTTTATATTGATCTTGCGCAACCCAAACTTATTTCATTCAGGTCAAACCTACGCATTACGACTATATTTTTTTGATTGATCGAACAAAAAAATCCTTTGAAAATAATAATTCAAACAAACAGAATTGGTCCATTTAAGCATGAAAATGAATTGTGTTCCACTCGGATAATCCGCTAATTAGAAATCAAACAAATTCATAATCTGTTTTAATCATGATCACATTGCAAGCCATGAGACGCATGACGCAAGTCTTCCAAAAGTGTGTACAAAGCACTTGATATTAACAACTAACTCGTGTAAAGGACAAGTGGCAGTAAATCGTGAATTATGTGATGATGAGCTCATCATTAAGTATAGCAGGAAATCCTCTTATACTTTCATTTTTTCGCGTATGCACGTCAGTCGGTCAGTCTACAGCGTACAGCATCGTTGTATTTTAAAAAAAATATGTTGTTATTTGTATTTTATAGCTAATGTATGCTCATTTTCTTGTTTAGGGATTTATATTTTTAGTCATACGGAATTACCTTCTGAATGAATCATCTTTCATCTTCTTATTGATGTTTAAATAACATTTAATATGTTACAATACTGTTTTTGTATTAAAACCTTGTCATTAAATTGTGAAAAGCATTTTTTCATCACATAAGCTCGGAAAATATCGTATTTTTCTTCAGAATTTATAATTCAGCTCAGTTGAGCTCACGTCAACGACGCGACTTATGCATGAATGCAACTCGTGCATATTGAAAAATATGTAAGAAAAGTTCAATATCATTTTTGAGGAAAATTACAAAATATGTCCTTTGAAAAAACGATGTAAAATATTTTTATTCATATTTTTTCGATTATATTTTATTATTACTCTGAATTGTCCTTTTTTACATTCTCTTGAAATTTTTGCATTCCATATTGGTATAAAAGTACAAGAAAAATTGTAGTTGCAGGAAAATGGCAGAGAAAATGTTATCTTATTTTTAAACACGCAGGCTTTTCTTTGTCCGGGGGAGGTCGATGAAAAGACAGTTTTGGATTTCCTTTCTTCCAATTTCTTCCCACTGGTTGTCCTTCCCTTTGTCCTCTTTATTTTTCCAAGTAACCCAGATTATGAAATTTCCGATTCCCTCTTTTGCAGTTTCCTTCCATATGGTACCAAATCATCCCTTTTCCTTCCTTGCACAAAGCTTTTGTATAAGTACAGTGTCTCCTCAAATTTCTTCGCAACTGGAAGGAGCGCGTTAAGGTACTTTGAAATTCCACCCTTGTGCATACACACATGTACTAAAAAATGCAAAATAATAGCATGACCTTTTGGAACTTGTACATGCATTCTTACTACATGTATTATGCATCACAAAAATGGACTGAATGACCTGAACGCGCTCCTGCCAATTGCGAAGCAATTTGAGGAGATACTGTACTTTCACACCTCCTTTCCCATAATATTATTCAATATTATTCGAAAAATGTTTCGAAGGATTACTCAGATGCTTCAGGGCATTCTTTATATACATGTTTTGGTAAAGTGTCTTATATTTTGCTGCAAGCCCAGCAATTTTTCTTGTCTTTGTTTCTTCCGTTATTTACGGGCTGCTTTCTTCAAAGAAACGGTGTATATGCTATTTTGCCGTTGGTCTGTATGGAGTTCAGTGAACCAATAAATTAAAATCCAATGGTGGCAGTGGACCACTACTGCTTTTTGGGTATAAGAAGTTGTATTCAAATTGGGTTCTTTGAATGGAAATCCCTTCTCACTCTCACATTTCTTATTCCAGTACTTCAAAAGTTTGAAGTAAGCATACCTGCTGGTTTGTAGTATTTCGTATTAGTCCTTAGAATTTGTACTTCAGGCTAAATCCTTGTAAATACGCAATCTCGACAAAATATTTGTTTTGCTATCAATTCCTGAGTGCAATAGTAAAAGCAAAGTCACTGAGTCAGAACGAAATTGACTACGGCACGGTCCACTTCACAAATACATGCATAACAAAATACAAGCCAGACTTAAAGGCTTAAAACCATTTGAATTTTAAATTCAAAAGAAGATTTTGCATTTTCTGCAAAATATTAGCTTAAGGATGAAATTGGTTAGCAAAACTGTGTCTCTGTGTCCTTTCCAAATGCCGATTCATCAAACAAAGTGTATTTAAACCCCAAACATATTTTCCACAGAGATTGCACAAAATTTTCGGCAGTCGCATATTAATTTTCGTCATATCTATTTCAGCACATTAGGAATGTTCTAATGAACCATCATGTATAATATTACACAATTCCACTTTCTCTGTCTTAAAAACATTATTTACATACATGAGAATCTCTTAAATTCAGAATTCTCATCACGTACACATTGCTTCTGTGAACTTTCTGTAGTTGTACATTGTACATTCCAGTTTCATAAGAGTTGTTGCTTACATGAAGTTCCAGTATAAAACTGAGATTGTCTGGCTTTCTGGCATATAATTTTGCGTCCTATTTCCTACTTTCACAGTCTATTGGAATATCTCATGGTATGACGTAAAACCCCTCTTTCAAATAAAGGCGTGCTGTTTTATAGTCTGAAAAAGTGCAATTATTTAATTATGTTGATGATCATGTCAGTGTAATTCAATTACTTATGTAAGAATTGTAATAGTTACCTACTCTGTCACTTAAATGACATAATATATAATATATATGTACATATGTCATGTAATTCATAGGGATAGACTTTTCATATGGGTTTGAAATGTATTGCATAGATCAATGTCCCAATCTTCAAAGGATGAACAAATGTAAAAAATATACATACATAAAATAAATTAGAAAATCCTCAGAAAATAATTATATTTATCAACTTTACAAAGCAACATCATAAAACCTATGTACGTACGTCAAAAAAATCTCTGTTCAAAAGTTCAAAGGACTCTGCTCATGTAATCCTACCAGTCGTAAAAAGCATGGCAAGGAGACATCTCTTTTCTCTAGTCAGATGTCCTCATTACATTTTTAATACACCCCCAAATGAGAAAAAAGAGTTCATTTAGACGCAAGAGGTTTTGTTTTCACCCGTCCGCGTCCTTACATCACATCTGTTAAATCATAAAAGTGTTTGTACATATGTATATATCTTGGCACTACAACAGTCAACATACAACAAATATTCATAGCTGTTATAAAAATTCTTCATCACGTCACGTACTCCAAGTCCACGTGGAAAGAAATGAAACCTTTTTTCTAAAAGGGAAAAGTAACATAGCACAAGCACAGATAACGAAATTTGAGTTTTCTTTTGCTTTCGTGCGTAGCGTGTGTCCTAGTTTTAGGTACCTTTCTATCCATCATTATGATTATATCATCTTTCTCTGCCCTGCTGTTGTTCAAAAACTAATACGAACAGGAAACCAGTTGTTTCGAAAAGCATCACTACACGACAGCAGGTACAAAATGTACATATTTTTATTGCGGTACTAACAGTAAGGTTTAGATTAGTAGACTGTTAGAATATTAGATATGGAATGTTGAGAAATAACGGGATATAGATTGAGAGAAAGATGAGTTTTTTTTTCATTTCGCTGCACCGCATACCTGATGCCCGTCAGGTTATACACACAGATTATATAGGACCTGCTGCAGCAGATGCGTACCTTTCAGGGATCAATTATTTAGTCCCTCGTCTCAATAAAGTTAGAAGTTGGGTGAAAAACGAAAGAGGAATGAAGAAGACGAAGAACTAGCGGCAAAGTAAAAAGAAGAAAGTAGAACGGTGAACATCATTCAATTCATTTCATGCAGCCGTGCTGGCAACCAAACCACACAGTAAGGCAAGGCATCAAGGTGCACCTTGCTTTTACGTTAGTAGAGAGAAAAAAATGGTGTGATGATGACGGTGATTGTGATGCAATCAATTCATGCTTCAATGGTCCTGGTGTCATGTAGTGCCTTGCATTTTTTATATTGCGCTGCTGTTGGCATATGTGGTATATTATTGGTTTTCTCAAGAAAGAAAAAGGAGGAAGAGAGAAAATGTGATCTGGAGCGTGAAGGGAATTGAAATTGAAAAGGAAAGTAAAGATTTTTTTAGCAAGTTTTAAGCAGAGAAGGAAACATAATGATGTCGATAGTCGACGGTAATGATATTTGGTGTGGTTGACAACTGGGTTGTGTATTGTATGAACGTTTTGACGGATTGAGTACAAGTTTTGAAAGCTCATAAAGTAAAATTATGATTTGCAAATGTTGTGGTAAACAGATATTCAGCAAAAAGGAACGAAAAATTGAATTCATTAGGTTTTGCCAGAGAGTACGTGAGTAAAGTTACAAAAACTTGGTATTATTAGATTATTTTGGCTCTCATCTTTAAAAACATGTATGAAATGATGTAATATCCATTATTACTGTCATTCAAGTATAGCGATTGAGTGAAAAAACGTTGGTTGAAGGAGAAAGGAAAGAGTTACAAATTATGGCGATTCTAATGCAAATGCTCCTATTTTTGGCTCATTTTTGTGCGGCTGTGGTGGAAATCCAGAAAAAAGATTGAATGCCATGAACCCATGAATTTTGGCATTAAAAACTACAATGCCGGCAAGTTATGTAATAATGGTTGGATTAATGGATAGTCTAATAAGACTACAAATATTATTCACAAAAAGGTAACCGAACCACCAGATACATCGAATCCATCACAGTTGTATAAATAGCCAACCACAACATTATATATTATGCATGAATGTGTATTCCATCACGAATTTTGTTCGTGTCAGTATGAAATGGGAAATGTCAGTTACATAGTATGATTCCGGGTATCTTACACCCGAAAAATTATACGTGTATGTTTGGTTGAGTAAATAAGATCTGTGCTACTCAAGTTTCTGGCCTACTGACTTTTTGGAACTCTGAAGAAAAAAGCTTTTCAAATATCAGCAGAGTATATATATATTTTTTAGAATTTACATGAGATAGTTGACTCTTCTGGGTATTACTACATTACATCCATTTATCTTTTGATGTGTGGGTGAGAGGGAAATATAGTAACTGGGGGAAAGGGTAAAATGTTGAGTAATGTTTTGGGGATCAAGTAGATTACAAACTTTGCATAAGAAGCAAAATATGTTGGATATTTATGCAGTCATAAAATGAAATGGGATTAGGTTTTTTCGATGCATGCAAAAAGTCTTCATATCAACTCAGATGCTTTGAATTTATCTATATGGATCATTTATCTTGTAAGATTATCCTGTACTTTCTTATTACGTACTTTCTGTACGTTAGAATAAAAATGAAAGTGAATTGCTGATTCATTTAAAATGTACATTATACTAAAAATGTTATTCAGGGTGTATTTGCAAACTAACTTCAAATGAAAGAAAGTGCTGAAGGTTCGGTTTGACGAGTTGAGAGCTTAATGTTAAAGCTGGTTGAATTTAAGTAGGTAATTTTGTTTGTAGTTTGTATGGATTAATCAAGTGGACAAGGAAATGGTTAACTTTCTCCAGAAAGTTTATATTGATTAAAGAAAATGTCATGAGATTGTAGAGTAGTGAGTGATGAGAGTTATACGAGAAAATTCATTTTGTTTTGTTAGTAACGAATGATTACATTATGTAACTGAAAACACAATAAACCTTGAGATAAATGATGTAAACAATTAAACCGCTATCAATCGTGGCAACATGTTAGGTTACTGTCGACCCAAATAGAAACAGTTGTTGTCCGATTAGATTAGGTTTGTAAGTTGTGAAACTTAATGAAGTCCTAAAGTTTTAGAAGACTTTACTAAGTGCTTTTGCTACAAGGTGAATACTATTTGAAATAATCAAAAGTTTGACGCAGTTTTGTACGACAATATGGCAAACACTTTGATTGTGTTTTGATTTCTATTGAATTATTCTTGAAAGGCCGTTTAATATTGTTTCTAGTACATTTTAATAATTGGTGCTCGAATGCTAACGAAAGTGTACAGGGTCGAGTTGACTTGAGTTCGTAGACCTGTACCGGAAGTAGAAAATGTTCTTTATTTATAAAAGAAACAGAAAGCACTAAGCTTGTTTGATTATAAATATTTCTGCAAAAATATACAGCGCAATGGTACATCATGTGCTAATGCAGTAGATTTGGGGCAAGTCGAGACATTTTCCCAAGGCCTTTCATTTCATAGTAATCTCTTCACAAAAAGAGGTATTTGCACACACATCATATTGTGTATGTATGCATAACTGCGTCACTAAATACTCTAAGCTGAAATAAAAAGATATCTTATAAAGACAATAAAAAACAAAGCTGAATATAAGAATTATTACGGCACTACGTTCTTATTTTCTTTTCCTTGTCCATCCAAAAGTTCCTTCTCTGTGTATACAATATATATATACAGCCTTTCTTTGCAGATAAACATATAGCTCATATTTTATTCATGGTTTTTATACGGTCCATAATATTTTTAGCATGGACTATCTTTGATTTAGGTGTATTATGCATATATGCAGAAGAGTGCAGATCATCACGTCGCAATTTCAGCATGTTCGCAAATGTCGACCTTTTGGGTACTCCTTAACAAATAAACTTTTATAATGCATGACTCATGTATCGCATCTTGTATCAACTTGGGAACAAAAGAGTAGTATGTTCGGCCCTTGAGTACTGCTTTGTCTACTAGATTTTCCTTTTAACCTTTTCCCCTTTAGTGCGTTCTCTCGTTCCAAAATAGTAAAACGATCATAGAATTTTTTCACATGACGGACATTTCTTGTTTTAGTTTGGGGTACAAGCGTCCTGCTGTGAAACCATCCATCTGTTTAGAAAACGCAGAGAGAAAGTTTAGTTGTATTTTTTCATCTGTCAACAATGGAAAATCCGGTTTGTATGCGTAGCGTAGCGGAAACTCATTGAATATTTTATGATTCTCTTCTTTCCATATGATAATCTGAGTATCTGAGTTGCACTGAGGACACCAGAAGATTAGACTCATGAATAGACATAGGAGATGGACTTTTCGGCTTAAAACTGAATATTTTGAATTGAATGCTGGCAAGAAATGGAGAATATATTGACTGTTCGACATATTTGTACGGAGTCAATAGTAGTTCTTATTAGTGTATATAATGATCACAAAATTATACAGCATCGCTTTGAATATATGCATATGATGCATAACAATTAAAAGAAACACTAGGGCACTATATGGTAATTGTTTAAAAGCTCATAAAACAATAAATAATAGGATTACATTGTCAGTCTGCATGTTTACGAGTGGGCGTTGTCTGAAGTCTGAACACTTATTTGTCAGTTACTGAATTCGTTTTACTATGAGATCCAGTTGTCTACGTCACACAAGACATATGTACGTATAATTTAAGTTTAAATTTATAACAGCAGAATAGAAAATAATTCTCTAAAAATTGAATAGGTTAGTAAGGGAATAACAAGCTTGCGATTTTAAAAAAATCAGTCCAATTTCGCTTATTTAAAAATACTCTGTTTTTCATTTTAAATTGTTTAGTTTGATTTATATTTTATGCCTAAATGCTTCGGGTGGTTCAATTCAAGTAATATACTGGAATAGGCTGAATATCTACTTGTATTTTAGAAAATCTTCAGGAAAATTTATCATAGCATTCATCATTACTTTTACACTTTACCTCATTGGTAAGTTAGTGGCTTCTATGTATACGGCGTATTTTGGTTCGTACTTTCACAATAGATTGCCTTTGTATTGAGCAATTTCACGTAATGATTACTCAATTGTGGAAAATTTGGAAATGGAAAAAATTTCGCCAAAGAAAATAGAGGACGCCAGAATTGGATTGGTTTTGCCGAAGGGAATTTGCACTTTCTCACTCAAAGTCTTTCTTTTTTCTTATAATTCTGCTAGCGTAAAGGCATGCATTATCTAGAATATGCGGTTGTGTGAAGTGAATGCTATTCATCCATCCATAATCAATACTTGAACAGCTCACCCAACCGAATTCTATTTTTTACTATTCTACATCTTGGTCTTCCGTTAACCTTCATAGTACTGAATACATATACATATGTGGAGTAATATTTTTCCGATTCCCTCTTTTTCACTGCCACTATCAAGAAGAATGTTTGAAGGCCAATATATTTTGACCACAGGGAATTCCGGAGGAAAACTCAAGATTCTAGTCAAATAAAACCTTTGTAATAATTCACAAAATTAAATTACTACGAAAAAACTGTAAAGCTAATGATGAGATATGAAGGAAGACAAGCTGCTTTTGGCTTTTTGTATCTTAGAAATCGGAAGGAGAACAAAATAAAAATTGGGATTCGAATCCCTTGATAATTTAGAGAACCATGTCATTGGAAAATAAACTGTTTGTTTGTCACTGAAAATTCTCTAGAGGTAGTGTTTGCAAACGAATCTCAAATGACACAACTTTCTTTTCGTTACACAAAAACTTACTCAAAGAAATCTTGAAAATAAGAACAAGAACAACTGATTTTCTACGGATGTTATGTACATAAGTTTATGGCATCAGTATTCGGTACGACACATGCTATCTTATCACTTTTCTATTCATAATATGCAAAGTAGCACTTTGCAGTAAAATGTCAAGTTGAGTGTAGATACATATTATGATGAGGTGACAGGTATGGATAAAATGTGTGGGTTGAGAAATCATTTTATTTAGCTGACGAACACGTTGCAAAAAAATATATGAATAGAGAAAGAGAAATGAAATGACAAGAGACAGGAAGGCAATCCCAATCATCGTTAGAATATAAAGGTGTACGACAAGCTTGGTTTACTCATTGATGATAATAAAATCTGTTTTACTTACCTTACTACCTACTCTCTCTATCTACATGTTTACTCTGATTGTCTGATGAATACAAAAAAGAAAAAAGTAAGAAAGAAGACCCTCTTGCGATATTCGATACAAAGGGGAATCAGAGAGAGAATCCAAGTAGAGATAAAAAACAAAACGCCAGAAAAAGTGGCATGACATATCTCCTTCGATTGCCCTCGATTACAAGTATGAAACAAGGCACTCGGAGATGCGTTCTCACATATTGCGGCGGTAGAATTATAAGATAACTAAGCAAATATA
>JAQFXM010001345.1:0-33351 GCA_034693345.1 Entomobrya multifasciata
TCGGTGAGCACACCTCCGGGCATTTCTGCTACACCCACGAGGACTGCGGTCCCAGGACCTGGCCTGGTGCATGCTCAGCTGGATTACGTCAGTCCCCAGTTGACCTTCCAGCTAAAGCTCAGGCTCAAGGCAAGTTTGCCCTTGACAAGAAAGCTTACACTGGCAAGTCTTTCCGCATGCAAAACAATGGTCACTCCGTCAGCATTGACTTTGCTGGTCAGGACAGTCCCACCAACACCAAGAACTTCACCTTCCCCGACCCCATCAACAATGATATCCAACGCCAATACAAGTTGGCCTCCATTCATTTCCATTGGGGAACCACCGACAACACCACAGGATCCGAGCATTGTATTGACGGAAAATGCAGTGCCTTTGAAATCCATTTCGTCCATTATCTCGCCGACTACAGCGACATGACTTCTGCTGTTGCTTCAGAAGACGAAAGTGCTTTAACCGTTGTCGGAGTTTTGGTGAATGTCAATGTTTTCAAAAGTTTGGCCACATCTTTCGCCGAAAGGTTGAATGCTACAATTCCCGGACAACTTGACTGTTTTGCTCCAATTGTCAGAAATTTGGACCAGGTTGAAATCGCTGATTCTCACTTTGTTACCATCAATGAGACCATTGACTTTAGCAACTGTATTGCCCCCGGTGTCAGCCCACAAGTTTACAGATACAAAGGATCTTTAACTACTCCAGGTGAGAATAATTAATTATGAATTTTAATTATCGTCAAAAAATTTAATATAGTTTTATGAACAAAAAATTGATTTTGATTGATTCTCTGCTTCAGGATGCAACGAACAGGTCAACTGGTTTGTTATGCAAAACAAAGCTACAACTAGCCATCAAGATTTGGAAGCTTTCAGGTCAATGTTGAAGGACGGTGAAGGCGAAGAATTATTGGAAAATCATCGTCCAACCCAGGATCTTAATGGACGTGTTGTCTACCTTTCCCCCGTTACTTCAGTTTCAGCCACCAAGCAGCCCCTTCTTAACAAGCTCACTGGCCTCTTCCGCGGTTAATTTATCAATAATACAAGCGAAAAAAAATCAAATTGGAATCAGAAATTTTGCAAAATTAATAAAAATGTTCAAATGCATTTCTTGATTAAAAGTGATATAAACGACCACTCATTGCATTTTATGCATCTCTATATGAAATTGCATCTGTAAAAATGGTTTCTTGTCATTTTAAAACAAAGCCCATTGCATTGGCTGTTCAAACACACATTCCGAGTTAATGACTAATTCCATTTAAATTCATAGACACGTGCGTGTCACGAATTCTTTTAACTTAACAAATATATTTCATTATCATAAGCGCTGAGTCTGATCTTTGGTACAGATTTATATTGCTTTCCACTTCAACCATGATTAACATTATCCATCAATTGAATTTATATTACAGTAATTGGAGTACTTGAGTTTAATATAGGATTATATAAGATTATCTCGAAAAAGTTATCTACGAAATGCTCTAATTCGATTTTTATAACAGCGAGCTTGCAGAATAGTTTAGATCAAACAATTTTTTATGATTGCGACGTGCTAAGCTTAATATTATTTTGATGAAGACAAAATACATTATGGGGAGCAGCAAGGACTTTAAACACAATCTAATAAAATCTTATATGCTTAAGACTTAATAATTAATTGTAAATGACGATGTTTTATAGTAAACTTTAGGCCTACATTTAGTATTTGCATGATAAGCTAGTTGTAATGTACAGGCTTAGGATTAGTAATTTGTAGTTTAAAAATATTCCATAATTTCACTGAACTTGAACTTGATCTTCTAATGATTCAGATTTCATATTGACTTAATTAAAATCTTTTTAGATACGGCGATACAGCATTAATCAGTCAATAAAAATGTAAATCCATTGCTGTATTTTGGGTACATACCACTGCTTAAAGTTTGAAACTCAAAATGACTTTAATATAAATACAAAAAAATACCCGAAAAACAATTAGTGAAGAGCAGATCAAGTCGAAGAAGTCTCGGTGTCCACTCTTCCGAATTAACTTCCGAAAAATTGAATACAAACCTGAAGTCTGCAGTGTCGTTTCTACGAAAAGGTAAAACTCATCAATCGCACAAAATTTGTTAAAAATTATTAAACTTAATTAAAATTGCAAATTACAGTGAATTGGTCAAAATGCGTGCCTTTACCGCCATCGCCTTCTTGGCCCTTTCCTTTGGGACCTCCTCGTGGGCCTCCACAATAGCCGGAGGAAGTCATTTCTGCTACACTGAATACGGCTGTGGTCCTTCCGTATGGCCAGGTATTTGCACTTCCGGACACCGACAGTCTCCCATCAGAATACCGCCTTTAGAAATACCCACAGGATCATTCCCTCTTGACTACAGAAATTATAAAGGGGATTCCTTCCGCATGCAAAACAATGGGCACTCTGTAAGCATTGATTTTGTTGGTCAGAGTAGTCCTACCAATAGCATTTTATTTGCTTTCCCCGATCCCCTTGCCCGAGGCGCTTTCAACAACATGCAAGGTCAACGTCAATACAAACTGGCGTCCATTCACTTTCATTGGGGAACCTCTGACTATTCAACAGGGTCTGAACATTGCATTGGGCTGATTTGTACTGCTTTCGAAGTTCATTTTGTACATTACCTCGCCAATTATCCTGATATGGCCACTGCTCTTGCGTCTGGAGATGAAAATGCTTTAACAGTTTTGGGAGTTTTGGCTGAAGTGAGTAACCCCGCAGCGAGAAATATACCCACCTCATATTACGACTGTTTTGCTCCAGTTGTCAGAAATTTGGATAAAGTTCAAATCGCCAATTCCAGCACATTTGTTACCATATTGGAGCCTATTGACTTCACTACATGTGCAGCGCCAACATTGCCTGTGCTGCCACAGATCGGGCCACTTCCCCCACCGCCTCCACCTCCGCCATTGGTTTACTCTTATAAAGGTACTCCTTAAATGAGCAATGAGCCACTGTTTTTGGTATGTTTAAATTTATAATGCCTTTATTTTTAAAATGTTATTTTAGGAAGTTTGACAACACCGGACTGTAACGAGCAAGTCAACTGGTTTGTTATGAAATTTCTGGCTTCAGCCACCCACCAAGATTTACAAACTTTTAGATCCCTGTTACACGACGACGTTGGTTATACCTTGAGGGAAAACCATCGACCTCTGCAAAATCCTAATGGACGACCCATAAATTTATTTCAGGTCACATCATAAAATAATCTACAACCTTTTAGACTAAAAGTCTGTCCTGCATTTGAAAATTAATGTACCTAAATTAGCTTTAACCTCAACATAATTAATAAGCTTAAAAATACACCCCATATTTAGATGCAATATGAATTTCTCATGATTTAAAAAGGGTAAATATTTTATTTTTAAAGTTCATGTACAAAAAATATTTTTGATTAAAACATTTCAGTCCAGTTAATCATCAAATTTAATTTGTGACTTCAAATGAGGTTTTTCTTTAGGCTGCATCGCCAAAAGCACATTTCTCGCATAACTATTCCCAATTAACCCCGCCTCCCTCAACTTGGCTTCCAACCTGACCCTCGTATCCTTCCACAATGTTTCCGCTGAAAAGCTATATCTCTCTCTAAAAAACTTGACAGTTTCCTCCTTCTCCGTTCCTCCCCCATCTCTCAAATTGATCAAACTTTGTATCTCATGCGATCTCACCAAACTTGCATGAGTATCACTCAAAACATTAGCCGGATGATAATCAATATCAACTTTCTCTTTTGTTCTCTCCAAAATATCCAATCTTCTTTGTCGTTCCTCTTCCCTTCTCCTCTCTGCTTCCTTTTCACTTTCCTTTTTCTCCTGAAACTCTTGCCTTCTTAAATGGACCCTTGCCCTATTTTGAATCTGTCTCAATTTCAAATCCTTCTCCAACTTTACTTGAATCTCTTCCCTGTGCCTTTTCTCTTCCTCTCCATTTTCCATTTTCATTCTCTGAAATTTATTCAACATTTCCTTTTGTTCTTGTCTTCGACTCTTTTCCAACTCCTTTTTCATTTTTTGTTGTCGTCTCATCTGTTCCTCCAAAGGTTCCACCATTGTCTGTATTGTTCTTATTTTCCGTCTATTATCATGTCTCATCTTTTCCAAAAGCTCAGTCCATTTTTGGCATTTAACCTGTTGTACTTTTTTCTCTTTTGACCATTCTTCCTTCTGCTGTTCCTTCTTTCGAATATCCTCCCACGCAGCATTCACTTTCTTCACAAGCTTATCCTTGTCCACCAACCAGTATTTGATTACACTATCCCTTTTCTCCTCCAAAGCTCTTTTCACTTTTAATCTGTATTTCTGCGCAATAATGCCATCTCTACCTCCAGGAGGAGCTGGTTGAAATAATCTGTGGGCTACCTCAGTACACAACTTTTCACTAGAAAAATGCTGATGACTTTTACTTTGAGTTGTCATATTCATCAAATGAAACAGCAAAGCGCTATCCTTAAACGACCATGCAGCCGTTTCCAATTCCCTAAAGTTATCCGTAATTTTTCCCATCAACTCTTCCAACTTTGCATGATATTCGGCATCCAAAAGAAAAAATTCTTCCAATGCACTTTTCAAAAATTCCACAATAGCTGGGGAAGATATTAGCTCTAGGTTCTTGACTGGAATGCGAAGCACTCCAGAAGATGGAAGTCCAAATGGTAAATCAAGGTCATTCACTGTGGCACGTGTTTCCACCCAGTCCTTAATGTTATCCACATTGGCACTTCGGATATCATCCAAATATGATTGCAATATCATGTCAGCATCTCCTTTGGAATAGTCTTGTTGAAGAAATGGAGAAATTGTCCCGGAAGTAGCTGCACCCACACTTGAAGTAGGACTGGCTTCTCCTCCATTGACAAGAAAGGAGTCAAAACTGGCGGAGGATGCTCGACTAGATCTGTTGTGAATCAAAGGCGTGGAGGGACCTCTTGAGGCGCCAGGCGAAGCTCCAAGGTTTAACAAAAGATTACGACTTCTAGCTTGCCGGCATTTTTCTTGTAGATTCTTCAAAGCTTGTTGATAACTCTGCGAGGCGGTTTTGGTAGTAAAGCTGGTAAGATAAGTTGAAAACTTTTGAGTGGGAGTTGAAGATGTATCTTCAGGGCTAACCCGTTGCTGGTGACCATCCACCATGGCTTCGAGGAACCTTGAAGGATTTTTTGTGATTAGACGAGAGTCCTTCCTCATCTGAGAGAATACGTGGGAGGTGACCACACGCTGGAATTTGGGTTCAGGTCGGATTTTATTCCGACTTGCTATCGTAGCTTCAAAAAAAGTAATTCCCAATATTACTCTAAAGTTTAATAACAAATTAGTGTAACTTGAAGTTATATATCTTACTTTCAATAGCCGACCCATATCTTCTCACTTTGCCCCTAGACCCTCCTCCTTCTATAGCCCTTATCATTTTACCCTCAGCAGCCTGACGAGATTCGCCATCTCCTCCACCTCCATATTCAGCGGATTTAACTAAACGTGACATAAAAAACGTTTATGGACCCAATTAATTTAAATATTTTATTTAATGGGTCTTTTTTGTATGATATGTTTTTAGAAAGTATGTCAAAGTTAAATTTTCATCTTCTTTTCTAAGACTTTTAGACTATCTAGCCCTATTTTTAAAAATGCATGAAATGTTTGCCCGGCTACATTCCAAACAGTATTGCCAACTAACATGAAAGAAAGCATGTCAGAAGACAGGTAAAAAACCGACAAGCATTAAATTTTTATGGAAACTCTACAAACAGCTCTGAGGGGTAACCTATTCTGCTAGATCGATAAGATTCCAGCTTTTTCTATTCCAGAGATCACCTCAAGCAAAAAACAAAAGTAAACAAAGTATGATGCTTATCATCATCATCAAAAAAGTTCGTCTGACAGTTAGCAAAGCACGTACAAAAAAACCCACACGCACCCAAAATACTCACGTACTATTTTACTTTTTACTCAAGATGCAGTTTTATTGATTTAACTTTGATTTCCATTTCCGTTTTTTATCCAACTTTCTTCTCTAAACAACCTACCTGACTGTTCATGCTCATCCGCATCCGCCTCTCCCACCGCCGCTGCCACTAACTTTTCTCCTTCATTTTGTTCAAACAACCGGTGGTGTTGGTCATCCTGGTCCACCGAACCAACAGGAAATATTGGAAACTTTAATCCAGCAGCGGAAGCTATTCCCCCGTTCCCACTACAAGCTGACTTTACAGCCCTCTGTAATTCCAGATATCTTTGTACATCCGCATCAGAAAAGTAGCGAAGTGGACTACCACTCATTAATCGATTAAAATTGTCGGTAGCTAACATAATATAATTAATCTTACTCTAAAGTAATGTATAATTAATTTATACTTTATTAATTTTTTCACTTTTACTTACTGTTCATTTAAATGTACAAAGCATAATGGCATTTCATAAATTTTCAAACAATTTAATTTTCATAATTTATTGTTACTCCTTTCACGTGACAACTAGCAAATGGTGATGGTGATTGCGTTCTCACGTGGCTTATTGAACAATGAGAAAATTAAATGACCACCCATTAAATAATGTACCACAACTAAATGTCCTTTTCTCGACCTTTTCCTTTCCCCCATTTTTTCCCGTTCCACTTTTTCTCCGTCAAGCCAAGGTTTCATCTCATCATTTCCTCCCTCAGCCTCTGCCTCGCTCTCATTTTTTACAATCATTCATTCATTTTTTTGCCTTTTGGCCATCATCCATCAACATCATCATACTACAAACTACACACACTCTCCTTTTTTACATCCACAAGTCTTACTCCACCAGCTCCGCCACTAACTAAACCCATAAACATGCTTTCTTCCACCAATAATAGTCTTTTGTCAAACTTTCTTCAAGAAAAAACCAAAAACAAAAACAAGCTTCCATAAAAGTCAAAATACTATAAACTAGCCAGATTATATACAACTTATCCACTTAACCCTTTTTACTACCATTACCTTATACACATATTATTTCCCATCATCAATCCTTTTTTTAGTCCAAGTTTCCCTTTCTTCATTTCACTCTCTCTAGAGGAAATCCTATTACAGCAACAAAAAACCCCACTCATATTGAACACACATGCCTTTTTGCTTACTGCTGCATTATCCTCGTTTTCTCTCCACAAAAGAAAAAAATAAGTTACCATTTTTATTTTCAATACATGACTACTCTACACTCTACCAGCCTTTTATATATATTTTTTTGCTAACCATTTCTTTCTTCATGCCAAAAAAAAAGCCAAGTCAAGTCAAGCCGCATGTGTTTGATCTTTTTTTTCTTTACCCTATTAGTTCACTACTTTTTTTCTTCTTCTTCATCCAAACCAACAAAACTAGTAGGACAAGACATTCAACATTGTATTTTGCAGCACTAGTGCTATATTTTTGGTGAAGCATTACATATTTTATTACATTTGACTTTCCAAACAACCTATTGGAAACATTTTGGTGTTGGTCTGGCCCTACTACTTTTCCTAGTTTACTTTTTGGTGTCTCATCTACTTACATGGCTTTTCCCTTTTCTGAAAGTCGTGTCGTGTGTGTCCATGTCCATGTGCCGTAGTGCCACTCTCCTTCTAACAAGCTTAAATATAAAAAGTGTGCTGAAGCCGAGTGAAACAAGCTTACTTCAACTTTGTATTTTCTCCACTTATTTTCCCCAACGCCGCCACCAACTGCAAAACATCAGCAACTCAGCCCCGGCATTGTCTTTTTCCATCTATTTTAGTTTTTTAGGCACTGCAGCAAACTTTTAGTGGAGGATGGTGGAGGTGATGATGATCATGATGACGATAACGATGATCATGTTTCCAGAACTGTTCTCAAGGCATGACAATATATTACATTTTACAACTTTGGACAGAATAAAGAGAAATACCTACATGAATTTCTATTTTGTTGGTTGGAGGTTGAAAATAAGCTAAACAATATATTTTACATACGTGCACATGTACAAATACAAGTACAACTGCAGTAATTTTGTAGAGAAAACGTGATATTTTCATTTCAAATCCCTAAAATATTCCCTTTACGAGACACATCTTTCATGAAGCAAATAACATGGTAGTCGTCGTACTACAGTAATAACAATCTAACCATTTAACTTAAAGTCATTCATGTAAATGGCTTGGCTTACTATAAAAACAGGCGGTGCGGTACATCACATCACATCTTTGAAACCATCCCGATATTTTCAAGCTCAAAGTCAAAAAGATATGGCCTTACAAGCGAGTATACTCGCATCTCACACACACGCAACAATTTTCTACGCTAAATTCTCTTTTTCTTTCATGAAACTCATTTCTCTCTGCTATCTATGCAGCTGAGTCACCAGAAAAGTAAGTAAGTAATTGCTACAAACAATTATTATGTATACTACATTTTATTACTCACATAGATAGCATATATAACATAAAGAATGGAGGAGCAAACGTGGCAATCAACTCAACTTAGTTCGTTGTTGAGTAAAAAGATGATAATGATAATAAATGGTCTCATCATCTCCATATCTTTTCTCCTCCTTCATCCTCCACCACCACCATCATAACCACCTATCTACCTCTATTTGTCCTTCATATCAACCAGCAAAACGCATGCATCTCTGAACTGAACTAGTCTACCGGTTTATTGGACTTATCTATTGTTCATGCTCAGTAATTTCATAGCATTTCATTCCAAATGGTATCATAGAAAATGATTACGGGTTATACTGGTCGGGTATTTGTGCAAAAACCTATTGTGTAAATTTTACAATGAAAGGAAAGGGGCTGGGTGGAATTAGTCCTCTGGGGACGACCATGTTATAAATACAATGCTATCATTTTGATACTATTTATTGAACAAATTAATGTTATGCTATAAAGAAATTTTAAAATTATAGGTTAAATCGCATTTATTTTTATGAAGCGACAGACATTTTTTTCGGCTAGTACATTTTATCTTTTTACAACGCATACAAGTGGTATCTACAAATGTATGAAAATCTGCGATTTAAGATCTAAAACTTTTGTCATCGCAAAAAGCTATCAAAAATATCAAGAAACTCATTTTTACCAAAACATCAACTATTTATTTAATTTCCTTTTTTAAAGCTTAAAAACATCTGAAAAATCAATACCTAATTTATATTTACCATATCATACCATTTATATCAGTTATTAAAAAAGCTTTTAATATTTTATGCATTTTAAAACGGATGTTATGTATTTACATTTTTATTCAAATGTCTTTTTCCTGTATATTTTCTCATAAATCGTGAAAATAAAAAGTAAAAATTGCTTGCTTTTAAAAAGTCGGCTAACAGGCCATAACACTACTCTTCTTTATCTCTATCTGCTTTAGTTCAACTGCCCCTCCATATCCACCACCATTCACAATCCCTATCGTACCGCAGAAAAACCAAAAGTTATACTTTTTTATTGCATCATTGCATGTTTTTTTTTACAAAAACGCTGAGCACACAGTGCAGTAGCCACAACAAAATGGAGTCCGTGCCAAAAAATGTCAGTTTTGCTGCTATGCTTCTTTTGCCGTCTTTTAAAAAAAACAGGATAAAAAGTTGAAAGTAATTTTTTTTCTTATCTCCTCCTTCCCTTTCTACCTATGTACCTGTCTGTCTGTTTGTAATACAAGAAGCCATACACTACACCACCACCCCCATAAAAATAAAAATAAAGTAGCAATTCAATAATAAAAATTGTCTACATGATCATTTATGATAATCATATGCCATTACAATAGAATTTATCCTTTCCTTTTACTCTTGTCATTTCCAAATCATCTCTGTAGATATTTTTCTTGTCATTTTTATCTGTCTTGTCTCGTCTCAAGTCTCGTGCGCGTGCAAATACCCCATTCAAATATCTGCAGACAGAAGATATCCCATTTCCATTGCATAATATCTCTATAAACATATTCTATTACAATTTCAACATTCCATCACACATAGTCATCATCATCCTCATCTCATCGTACATTCCTCCTCCACCATAATAACAAGCGTGCTAGCACTTTTTTTGGCAGCCGACAGACATAAACAAACATAAGCGCTGCTGTTGAACTTAACATCCTCCTCCGCTGCTGATTTCCCAAAAAATCAGCAACAAAAACCAGGCAGTCAAACTGACAGAAAATCAACTCTATACATTCAACTCACGTAGTCCGAAAACATTCACATCTCAAAAAATTACTACCATACTTCCAAAAAATCCCACACCGAAAATCCATATAAATGACATGACACACTATACTCTCAAAAAAGTAAACTTTCAAAAATAAAAAACATCTCTCTCATCGTAAAACAAACCAGGAAGAGAAAAATCCCAGTCAGATCAGAATACTTTTAATTTTTTTCCCAATACCAACCCAACATAAGCCAGCATTGCATACCCATTTACTTTTTCAAATTTTGAAATGCTTCCTCCTCTCAACCATCCCATGTCATTAGATTTCATCTTTTCAGCTCTTATTACCTCCATCAACCATACCACCACCACCACCACAGCTCTCTCTCTCTGGCTACTAATATTACTGATGAATATTCCATAATAATAAACAAAAGAGAACGTTCACATTTTAACTCCTTTGTTACCTTTTTACACACACACGAGCAGAAACCCAGCTCAGTTCAGCCCGTAGTCCATCCATAGTACACTTTTTTAATACCATACATTCATCCATCCCATAATAATAGTTTTCTAGACTGAACTTTCAAACATCCTGTTCTACTGCTGCTGGTTTGCTTTTCGCTTGTAAATACGCTGACTTGACTTGACTACTCAAACTTATACATATTTATACAGAATACAGAGCTTCTGTACTACACAAACTTTACATGGTGGTTTTTTATGTATAGAAATGCAGTGAAGTTTTTTGTGTGAGAGCTCTCATGCAGGACTTTGGGTTTTAGGACAGGACGGCAAATGCCTTATATCCGCTCTTTTCTCACAAAACTTATATTTTTCCCTATAAAAACCAAAATGCAATGTTATGTTGGTTGGCTTTTGGCTGAGTGTGTACACAAGACATACAGGCCTTTTTATATATTTTCAGCTTATATCACATCACAATCACAATCAAGTCAGCTTTTTTGTACTTATGTACGCTACTCATATCAAATATCAAACCAAGTCTACTGACTTGACTTGACTTTTTTTATGCTCTTCTCAAATTCACATTACTTTACATACTTTGTCATCATCATTATTAGTCTACGCAGCAGAGGCAGAAGAGAAGAATACCCTTAATAACCCTTTTTTCCCTATTGGTTTCCTCCAAAGGAAAAAAAAGTAGAGTAAAACCTTTATACTTTTTTATTAGAGTATTCCCCTTTGGACGGAACTTACAATCAACCTATTATGCAATATATTACGTTCAGTTTCCTTATAAGGAACAAGAATACCAGACCAGGCCAAGACACAAAAGCTAACTGAGAGAAAACCAGCAGCTGATTTGAATCTCTTTTAGTTTTCTTAAGTCAACTCAACTCTTTCAAGTCATTAAGATGTTTATCCAGCATTCCAATTTTATTTCACTGGGATGATGTGCTTTGCGTGAGAAACTTTGGAAATATTTTATATGAATGGAGAATATATAATTGTTAGTGGGAGGGCCTTTTTTTCCCATCTATTATGGTAAAAAGTAATAGTGCCTGTGTACATTGTACATCCACCTCCACCTCCACCTCTGCTCTGTAAAAAGTTTCCTCCTTCTTCGTGTGGAGGTCGAAATTTTTTGTGTTTACTCCACTGACTTATTTTATATTTATCAGTGAAGGCGGAGGAGGCACAGGCGGCCAGATAAAAAAGATGAGAAGAAAAATTAGTTGAGTGAAATCCCTCTTGGATTTAGATGTATACATATATATTTTACATGATTAAATGATGATAATGATGATGATATTCTTATATCCCCTTGGGCTCCTTCACTAGCAGCGAAAAAAGGTGCCTAAAGATAAATGGGATTCGGTAAGGCAATTGGGTAGACAGAGAAAGACAAGTAGCAAGACTAGTAGTCTTATTGCCTGGAGAAAATTTTGAGAGAAAATAAATTTTTTTGTTTGAAAGAAAGTTGTACGTGTTTGGGATATCCTTTTATGTGAAAAAGGTAAAGTGAAGGTAGTGGTAGTGCAGTGGATGGTGGTTTGCCGTGTGTGTACACTTGGCTATTCTTCTTCTGCTGGAAAAGCTTAGGCCTGGCCAAATCCAGCCAAAAAAATATTGTGTCTGATGAGATGTTCCTTTTCTGTCGTACTTTCTTTTTTTTTCCTCCTCCTTTCCCATCATCAAACATTGGTGTGTGGTGTTCCATGTTTTAGCAATCCGTTTTCAAGGTTCTTAGGTACTTTGGTGAACTGTGCGAAAGCGAGTGAGTAGAGAACATAATCAGGATGACTATGACTGCTGCCTTTTTTGTTACTTTTTTATGAAATGAAAAACTAAAGAATTTTGTGGAGGGGAAAAAATATTATTCCTCCGCCTTGTGTCTTCTTGTCTGTCTTGGTGGAGGTGGTGGAAGTGGTGTGTGTGTTAAGAGTTTTTTATGTGAATATTTTTGTGTGGTTTAATATTGCTCGTTAGTACTTACTCCACTTATTTTGAAGAAAAAAGAAGGAGAGCAGAAGAAGAATATATTAAATTGCAAGGTTAGTTTTTTGGTATAAAATATAATATTCATATTTTATTTATAAGTGGTTGTTCATGAGGTGATCTCGGAGGAAAGAGGAAGAAGGTCATTGCTTTATAAAATATGAAGAGATAGTAAAAATGAGAAGGTATAAAATGATAAGGGTTTTTTGAAAGTGGGTATTTTCTTGGAGGAAGTGAAGAAGAGGGAGGGAAGGAAGTGTGGAGGAAACTTTTAACAGTGTTCCATTTTTTTGTGCTGATTAGTAAAAGCGGTTTAGTATTTTTGGTGCCTTTAATTTTGCTCAAGGTGAAAAAACAGAAAACAATGTTTGGTAACTTGACTGACTTGATTTGCTACTTTCACTCGGGAACTTTTCGCGTGGAAAAAGTTTTCTTTTTGGGACAAAAAAAAACAAGAGGAAAGTGATGGAGGTAGATAAAACAGTGGAGGTACAAAAGTTTTGTTGAAGGAATGAAATGAAGACTGTGATTTGTGATGATTTACAATTGAATTAAGTAAGCGAAGCGAAGAAGGAGTAGGTGGTAGAGTAAAATGGGTAGGTACTAGGTAGATAAAAAATACTGGCTGATATTTTAGATTGGTTTAGGAGAAAGAAAGCGTTAAAAGTTTTGTCGCTTCATTTCTTGGAAAGCATAAAAATTAATGGGGAGTAATTAGTGGAAGTGGAGGAGAAAAGGTCACATGAACAAAAAAGAAGTAACATGGTCAAACATTGTGTGTTTTTTGTATGGACAAGTCTGGGCGAGTCGTGAAAATGTCAGTTGAAAATACAAAGAAAGAAAAGAGTGATTCTTGGAATAAAATTATAAAAGAGTAATTAGCCATATTGAAGTTAGCAGTTAAATTTGTGTAAGAGAACATGTAATTCTTATAATTAAATTCTTTAAAGAATACATTAGTGCTCTTCAGCTCTTCATTTTGAGTGTGGGTGTCGTGCACTTGGTCTTGGTGAGCGTAATTAATTAAAAATTTAAATGATAAATTGTTTTTACAAAACTGAATACAAATGTGCTCTTAATATTAGTGTAATTTTTTAAAACGTGGGATTTTCATTTGACATTGGTCGGCATCATCATTCTTGTCGTCACCGTCAGTCAGTGCACTATAAAGACATGTGATCAGGGTCATTTTTTTCTAAAGGTGATGATGGTGGTGGTGACGGTGACCATTTGCTTGAAAATTCTCCTATAACTTTTATGTGAACAAGCGTTGGTGTCATTTTTGGCAACATTTATGGGAGATTTTTACCATTTATGGAAAACCAACTGCTTATTAGTCAGGTCCGTAAAAAGAATACGCATGACTTGAAATTGAATGCGCAATATGCGCATGCAATTTGCACTCAAAAAGTCTAAAACCAAAGCCAAGTCATGCATGGCACCATGGCTTTGTAGCCAGCAGGTAGTTTATGCTAATCAGACGAAGATGAATGGGTTTTAAAGTGGACAGGTTCTTTAAGCTAAGAGTGTTTAAAAGAGGTTGTCGGCTGTAGGTTTTTTTGAAAACGAAGGTGTTTTCTTGGCACTCTCACCAACACCAACACATGGTTATCTCCTTTGTAAATAGAATTGTAAAAGATTATCATAATCGTAATCATTTAAAATGTTTTGTATTTTATATTGCATAATAGGTAGTATATGTGCTAAAGTGCACTTTTATTGTGTGCTTTTAAAGAAAATGCATACACGCATTTTAAATGAGATGAGTTGAGTGAGTGAATAGCAATAAAAAAGATGATAATGAGATCACTTACTCATAAAGCTTATAAATTAAACAAAGCATTGCATTGTTGAACATTGAACACTGTATGGTCTCGTCTCAAAAGACATTGCAGAGGTCGACAGTAAGGTAAAAAGAACATGCAGAGGTGCTTCAGGTGGTGATTTGAATGAATTGAAGCCATATGACTATGACTTGACTTGACTGGGATTTGCAAGGACATCCACATTTTTACACACAAAATATGTTTTGCACAGTGAAATGCAATAAAAACCACAAGTTTTTTAATCGCTTTTCGTAATGATTAAAGTTAAATTCATTCTAGAGTACAAGATGTACACGCAAATGAATTTATCAAGCTGGTTAAATAGCCAGTGGAGATAGTCCATAGTGTCAGTTTTGTAAAATAAATGTATGCTAAATCTGTATATGTATCAGTTTTACAAGTAAGTTTTTTTATAGATCTTGCATCATGTCACGTTACACACATTTAGTATATATTTAAGTGGGCAATTACTAATTAGAAAATATTGAGCAATCACACTGCACACAAAAAGGGTTTACATGAATTTGTTACAAATTCGATGAGGAAATGAAATACAAATAGTTTTTTACAAACTTTTTGGTGATAATTGAAATTTAAACCAAAGTTAAAAGTGCAACTCAAGTGGAGTAATTGCCTTTCATTGTTAAAAATACAAAATAGTACAAAATCATGTTATCTTATTGCTGGTCCATTGATCATTGCACTTTTGCGATTCTAGTGAATATGTGAAACTTGAAAGATAAGAGGTTGTACATTGTACAGAGAGCGATCGATAGAGTCAACGGGACGGGAACAAATTATATGCAGTACAAAGTACAACAAATATAAATGCAAACAAGCATACGGAACACAAAACGGCTTTTTAGAAACTAGCCGCTAATCACTGTGCAAATATTTGCCCGAGATTATAAAAAGGGATTCTATAGATGAAAGGGTTGAAATAAAGGTGTTGAGTGCTTATTTGCACGTACTTATCATTATCCTTATCCTCACCTCATCTTCTACAACACTCACGAGTCATGCATGATTATGATTATTCATTGAATTTGTAGCAATAAATTTTGTACTACCATTTGGCATGCCATGTGTGAATGTGTGATGAGATGAATGGTGATAATGATTAACAGAAGGATGATAAGGAAAAATGTGCTCTTGTTTACAGTGGGATAATTTTTTAGGGTCATGAAAGATAATTATGCAATTTTACTAATGTTTTCACTTTGTTTTTGATTTAACGTGGTGAATGTTCATGTGCCGCATGTTGTGTGTTCGTTTGTGTCATTTTCTGTTACCAACTTCCGCTATCTTATTTGAAAACGATATCCTGAAGACCAGAAGAGTACTACTTTGAGAAGGGAACAGCTTTGAAGGAAATGGATCCTGCTGTTTGTTCTAAAGTCAGGTTTCTTCTGGACAGGGAAAAAATTGCTAATTTGCAACGGAAATGAACCAAGATCAAGAACCAGAGGTCAGTAGGATTTAAATAAGATTTTTTTTAAATAGGTGCTTAGCATAATAATGAACTAATATGAGATTTTCTTGTGATTTTGTTCTACAGAAAGGTCCACTTGAACTCGACATAAAATGGGACGTAGTTTCCAGCGAGGACGTTCGAGAGGTAGTCGAGCGTATCCAGCTTGTCTCCGAACGCGTTCTTTTCCACTGGCGCTCCTTTCCCGTATCCCTTCCCCAGTCGATAGTAGACAACAAGCAGATATGCTTAAAGGACCTTTTCGTTCTCCCCACTTTTGACGAGTTGGATGCCTTAACCACCGACTGTAAAGGGAATCCCAAGTTCCTCAGCCACAATCAACTGCAATCAATAAAACGCAAAGGTCAATTCACCGTCCCCTCCATAAACTTCCCGGGCCAGAATCATGTATGGAAGCTGAACTCCATTTTCCAAAAGGGAATCGACACTGCCCGCGAGGAATATCTCGATGGCCTCGCATTCTCCCTCCGCTTCCTCAGGGTGTATGCCCCCGAGCTCCTTATCGCCCCAAGGTTCTCCTTCCTTGAAAGTCTGTCCTTTCTCAGGTCCGATCTCGTCGAGCTTTTCGATTTAATTTTGGGCGTGGGCAAGGTCTACTCCCCAAACCTAGAGAGGAGAATTCAAGAGGAGCGCTGCAAGTTCCTAGTAGCTGAATTAAAATGCAAAGGGGAGGGTGCCAAGTCAATTGGGAGATATGTGCGGAACCAAGCACAAAAGGCACTCCGGGAAAAAGTTACAATGGCCATGGAACGGGCACCTTCAATCCCCTACCGTTTCACAACACCTATTTCTCTAGAAGTAGACCTTCGTCTTTTCGACAGGGATATTATGAGAAAAGTGGCGAGTCCTTTAGGTCGCATTCTAGAAAAATCGGGTAGGGGCTGGTTCCTCTCATTCCGGGAGAAGGTAATTCAAGAACTGAAAACCCGGAAGTTGTCCGAAGCGGAAATAGAAATGGAGGCGAATATCATGGTGATGGATGAGTATCTCAAGCGGGTTTACAATGGAATACGATCTTGTCCAGAGATCACGTGTACTGGACAAGATATCGATAGATTACTCATAGAACAAGCTCAATTGTACGTGCTCATGCACCGAGCCCTGGACATTGTTTCGATTAAAATGGAAACAGAGTTGAGGGACATTCGAAAATACTTTCTGGGAGAATGCCCCACCCTTTCTAGGGACTCTTGCTGGTTGAAAGAGCAAATGGAGAAAGCACAAAAGAAGTTTATCGAGGAGAACAAGTGGCTACCTCATGAAATAGCTGTTGACCTGTTTAAACAGCATTTCCTCAAGCAACACACGTACTTCCTTGCTCGGGACCTTGCCTTTATGAGGGACACGGAACCTGTGCTCCGCAAGGAGCTGGAAGCTGACAAGAAGCCTTGTCGGAGTTACGAGTGGAAAATTCGTATTTGGCGACCTGAAAATTATTTGGTGACAAGGACCCTTCACGGACAAACGGAAGTGGTGCCCACCGTGATCTCCTCCGTGCCCACGTCCATCACCAGCCCCAGAAGTGATCCATATCATCCTTTGTTCAATGTCAAGAGAGTGAGTAGTCGGGTGACTACAAGTAGATGGCCGTTTTGGCGTGTTCAGAACTACATCTACCGAACAATCACTTGGCTGCTCAACACAATGTTCTTTCTGGGCTATGTGATCCCTTGGTGTAGTCCTTTAAGTGTGAGGGCCCTGTTCTGCACCAGACCCTTTTTGTCGTCCTTTGAGTTGTCTCAAGTGAATGGGACCTTGTGTCCGAAGAAGGCCTCTCAGAGAGCAACACTCTTATCAAGACTGATTGACATTTGGCGGCGTGTGTCCAAAGCGAGGACAAGATTTGAGAGTCAGCCGGACTCTGGATTTCTAGGGAAAGGGTGGAATAGGTTTCTCAATAGATTTTGGAACTATGTGGTTAAGGGATTTTTGCCAAGTGTCGGGATTATTTTTGGATTGCCACTGGCTGTGGTCGTTACGTGTGTGCTCAGTCTGGTGTTTTGTGCTACAGCTTTGATCTGGTAATAGTCATCTTCTTAAAAACCACTTTGTCCCTTTTTGATTAAGTCTTAATTGTTTTCCTTTTTTTCAGGATGCCAGTTGCTGCTCTCGTCTTCCACTTGGTCTGTATTACCATTTACGACTTCGACTCCCCCCACAACACAGGATCCCAGCAGGACCGTACCCGAATCTGCCCTTTGTTCGTTACCCTAGCCTCCCTCCTCATCCGTGGAGTACTCCAACCTATCCTCTGTCTAATAGGTGCTCTTGCAATATGTCCCCTAATTTCCATTTTGATATCCTTCTGGACAGTTTTCAACTACGGCGTCCGTTTAGCCTGGGACTCTCTCATGTTCTACTCGCTAATCAAACCCAAAGGTCGCCTCCCTTCAGGAAACAGCTGGATAGTGAAACGTGTCATGGGACCAGGCCTTGCTCCCGAGTTTTACTTTGAAATAACTATTGAGCAGGCTCTCATCGCTTTCCAAGCTAAGCTGGAACTTGAAGAGTTGAACGTTTACTACCAAAAAACGAGTCATAAGATTGCGGAACCTTTGCAAGAATATAAGCAATTCTTTCAAGGTTGCTTTCTCCCATTTTCTGCTAAACTGCAAGAGAGTGAGGGACCCTACAAGGATCTCATAAGGGAGACCTTAGTACTCAAGTCAAGTTTGGAAGATAAAGTGTTAAAGAGGAGACAACAACTTGAGACGGGACTAAATGTGGCAACAAGATCGAGAATACGAATGCGAAAGCCATTGCTTGAGAAAACACTGTTTGCTGCTTGTAAAATTGCGCAGAGTTTTTATCCTCAAAGAATATTCTCAAGAATGGGTGGGGCGGATGAGGTGACAAACTTTTGGGAGGGAAGGGGGTTGGACCAAGAAGACTGGATGAATTTGGCAATACTGCTCATGAGTGAGATCTTTTGTCAGGATTTTCTGACGCCGTTGGATGATCCTGACGTTTGCTTTAGCGTTGAGGTGTGTACACAATTCAAAATGAAATACCAATTATCAAACTCTTAATGATTGTCATTTAAATAATTATGAATTGTTTTATAGATGAGAATGCGAGAAAACCCGATTTCGTCTGATGTGCTACTCAACACCCTGGACAATGAGTACTGGGGCGGGGAGGTGCCGGTGACAATGTCAAAAATCAAGTATCATATCCACTCGCCATTCCTCGATATTTCCGCGTTTAATCCAATGTCGAGATCTCCGCACATGTAAGTTAAACTGACTATTACTTAATTCTAATTTTCGAATTTCAAATGAATTTTAAGTATTTCTCCTTGAATTAAAATTGTCCTTGATTTTTAGATATGAGCACAATCTGAGCGCATACCTCTGCATCCCACTCCCCATCCTCCACCCTGCCTACATTTCCGTCATAATCCACAACCGGGAAACTGACAATCCCTTCTCCACCGACAATGCCGTATGTCAAGCCATTCTCAAAGCCCTTCAAGATTCCGGTCCCACTTTAAATCAGGACTGCATAAGTTTGGAAATTGAGGACAGCTCGTCCATCAGCTCGAGTTCATCTTCCGGTTCATCTGACTCCAATTCCAGCATGGCTCGCAGCACTCCCACGCAAGAGGATATGCTTGCCGTAGACTCATCTCCAACTCATCACGCCCATCTCTACGGTCAACTGCCCACTTCTTCCGGAAGGGAAAGGAGTAGTAGAAATCATCATGGAGGTGGTGGAGGAGGTGACATCGCTCCACCTGGTTCACTTACTCCAGGTTCCATGATTGGTGGAAGTGTTAGTGGGGGTCACTCCTCAAAAGCAAGTCTGGCTTGTCCAGAGGAAATAAATTTGGAAGATGTTGTGCTGTCTTCGTATGGCACTACAGTGTAAAAAAGTGTCAGTGTTAAAGAAACAAATTTAATTAATCATCAAAAAAGCACCGTTCACGAAAACGCCACACACGCACATACACCTATTTTTTAGTCCAAATTTTTAGCTCTCTTTATCCAAAACCAAATTAACCAAAGCCGTCAGTTACAATCACATCCTTTTTGAAAAAAGAGCACTATTTTCAGCACATCAACTGTCAACAAATTTTTCCATCTCAACTTTCTCCAAACAAAATGTTTTTTGCAAAAGAACTCTTCAAGTGTAATAGAATTTATTTAGTGCAAGTGTTTGTCATTGTAGACTGTGTTATTAATGTAGTTATTTTTTAGATGAAAACATGAAAATTATGAATAGTTTTAAAATATAGACCAAAAATAATTGAATTAGTCAAAACCAATCATCCAAGTTATCCTACTAGAACGTTAGAAATAATTCTCAAAGCTTAAGCCAAGCCACCCACACACAGCACGCCAGAGCAAGCGAATTATAATTAAGATTAAATTATAAATGCAAAAAAACTGCATACACAAAAAAGTGAGAAACTATTTACGATTATACGTTACATTTTACTAAAATTAATCAGAATTATTTGACACAAGCATTTATTTAAAGTTTAAGAAACAATTTCAACGAAGAAAATTATGCAGGCATACTACAAACTTTAAACAATGAACTACGATTTTCATTGTTCGCTCTTTTTACTTATAAAATTAATACAAAAAATGGGAAAATCCCAGGAATAATGAAATAACTGAAAAATATGTACAGTTTTTATCTGACACTTTTTGTGTAGAAATTAGAAGTAGTTTTTTGAAGATGCAGGCAGCTGTAATACTACCAAATTAAAACTAAATGCAGTTCTTGACAAGTCACCTAAAAAGTAATTACCAAATCGATAATATATAATTAAGTAGGGTTTGTTGAAATGCAAAAAGTAAAATGAAGGAAATTTAAGGAACAAAGCTACTTGAAAAATTGACATTTAAAAAAATGGTGCTGGTTGATCGAAAAATTTTATAGTTGATTTAAATTAAATTTAAGAAAAATGTAATTTTAATTTATTTAGATCGGTTATTTATGTTAAGTAAATTAAGTAATTTGATGTGGAGGGCGTGGGTGTAAATGCTAATTAATTGTTTAAACGATTTAAGATAAAATGTTGGGCAGTTAGAATGATAGGCAGCTAATATACTAATTGCTGCTAAAACCCGCAATTAACAGTAACAAATTAAAATATAACAAAAAACTAATTAAGTAGACAGCCAATACTAATTGTAATTTTGATCAAAAAATGAATTTTTATGAATTCCAATCAATTCTTGAACAGAACAAGCCATTTTAATTATACGAGTAACAAAAAATGAAAGTATTTGATTATAGGAATATTTAAATGAATGATATACTTTTCTATTCGTTTTTTTCTTCATTTCGAAAGTTTCGTTAAATTCAATAATTTTTTATGTTATTTTATTACGTAAAATTATGGTACAAATCCAATAATACAAAGTTTAACAAAAAAAGGAAATGACTATATAAAGATTTTAACTTGTCGTGTATTATTTCATGATTCCTCTATGTAAAAAATTTCCAATCATTTTTCAAAATGATTTGTTAAATTGTAGATTCCTAAAAAACGTTGTCGAAAATCAATCTTTTTATAAAAATTAGCTATTATTCAAATAAGTAATCGATTGTTTAGTTTAATGAACTAGTGTATATTTTTTCTGTTACGCTTCCCTCCACTCCACTACACGCGTCGTGATTATCTATCTGCCTGCCTGTCACCAGTCAGCCCATTTTGTCGTTAATGCTTTTGGGTGACTTTTCACTCTCCTGCCATACTAACTATAACTCGCAATTGATACTAACAATTAAACTGTCTTGTTGTGAGAGAAAGCTAATTATATAATTATATGATCAAATCGCTAATCGCTGTTTGTTATTTTGTTATAATTTTTTGCAATATTGCAACTGTATTTAGATTATTAACGAATTGAATAATAACACCAATGTGCTTTCTGTTAATTAAAATCAAATAATGCAGCTTTTGAAAATAACCTACGTTTAAAAATAAAATTTAGGAACACGAGGCAATATTAAATTAAGGATTAAATGGATGATATTAATTAGTTAGGAATGATGCATGTTATAATTTTTAATTTCGCAATTTACACCCACCAAAAAACAAGTACTGAAAAATGAGTGAAGCGAATGATCTTTAAAGTTAATTATTTGGTGTATGGTTGGAAAAATATGAAACGGGTTGGGTACATAATATCTTGTTCAGCTTCTGGATACACTTCATTATCGTTTTAAAATACAATTTATTTAATTGTTTACGTATAACTCCGTGTTTGAATGCAATTGTGCGTGCACCCATTGTTCTAGATAGATCTGTTGCAGCTAAATATAATTCAAAAGATGATCAAGGTGTTGAAGTAAATTACTAATAAAAAACTGCATTTGTGATACTCATTGTTACTATTATTATAAGTTATCCGCAACCAATTTTTCGAATTGATAATTTAATCATAATTATACCATATATTCATTTATACATTTTATAAATATCAATTTTAATTAGCGTCATTCTCGGTTGTTGTTTGTTTGTTGTGAGTTTGATGATTTCAATTCGTGATTTGATTTCGTTACAGTTATTATATTTTGTAAGTAGGTTTAGGTTGATTTGTAATATAAACTTTAATGCAATTTTCTTTTCGATTGATTTAAAATCATTCATTTAAAATTGTCAAGTTTTATTTTAATTGGAAATTTTTCACTGTCAAAGACTAAATTGAATTATGCCGAGATTAACTTTATTGCTGTGTTGTCTTTAATTTTGATTTTCGATTAGATTATTTCAACAGGCTGGTACATTACGGTCATTTAATACTTGGTATACAGTTAAATTTCCTATTTTTCAACATGTTGATTTGCTTTGGTAAAATGCTTTCGAAGTCTTACTTCCTATTCAAAATCATTCTTATCACTCCATTCGTCTTATTTAAAAAATACCTTGTATCACTATTCCTGTTCTGAACTGCCCTGTTGTTAATTCTACTAAAAACGAACGCAAAAACTGGACTGAAAATTTATCTGCGAATTTGGAGAATGAATGGACTCACTACACTGAAGGATTAAAAACACTTCTCGAAACAATAATAAATTAGTTATGTAATTAATTGAATTTTTAAAGTCTGTGAAACACTTTTTTAGTATGAATTTATCATCTATGCATCGACCAGCAAATGCTCTCTTTCTGTCTGTTAACTAATTAAATGCCTGATATGCATTAAATATAGCGTTTTAGTCTTTTAGTACCGTTTTTGCATTTTCCCCTTTTTTATCACGAAAAATTTGCCATTTAGTGCACACCAAAAGAAAATAAATTTGAAAATTTTGGAAAGTAAGGAAAAAACCATGTTGTTATATTACTATTCTGTAAAATAGATAAATAGTTAACTACTCTTAAGAACTTTGTGCGACTTGTAAAATTAGAAATATAGATCTACTATCTACTGTTCTAATATTATGTAGCTAGTTGACTATCAACTAAACTGTACATAAAAAGTCATGATGATAATAACTGTTATGATTTAAAATGAATTTATGATGATGATGGTGGAAATCAATAAATAAAATGAAAATGACAATGAAAAAATCAGCAGCAATCATAAAAAATAAGCTTGGTTTTTATAACTTTTATTTTCTTCACATTTCATATAATCAATTTCAATCCACACCAAAGACCACATTTTACAATATGAGCACTGACAAAGAAAATATAGCTTAATTTGTAAATTATAGTATACATACATAGTAAAGTTCATTACATATTTTTTACTAAATACAATAGATTTTTTTGATAAATTCATGAGATACATATAATAAGGAAACCTAAAAAATTCACCGCATAAACTACAACGTGAATTGACAAAAGCATAGTAAATCATTTCCTCGGAAAGAAAACGTGGTGCTAATTTGCTATATCTATAATATTATTATGCTTCACATTACTTTTCACAAGTAACATTAAATGGTATACTTTAGTGTGATGTAAATAGTTTACAATATCCATCAATTTAAACAGTATTTCATGATATTATTTTTATATCATTTAAATGTATTTTTATTGATTTTTAAAAATTATAAATATTTTTTTCAAAAGTTTTAATCTTTTTATATTTCAAACGTCTTATCTTGTTAAGGTATATTTGTTATTATATTTTTCAGGTTTATCATCTAGATAGATCACAAACTATAAATTGCAAGATTTTAACTGTAATTTACAGTATACACACGCTATATCTTTTATAGTTTTATTTATTTCGCATTTCACTCTCAAAAGCTTAGTTTTACAGTTTTTTTTGTAAAGTTTTCAGCTTAGTAAATTCAGAGACTAGTTGGTACATTAACATATTTCATTTCCATTCTTCATTTCAAAAAAATTGAATATACCATTCAGCATGCCCTTTTCTGTCAAAAAATGAAAAAAAGGTTTCAAGAAAGATGATAAAAAATCATGCTAATTTAAGATTAACATTGAATTTCGTGTACAAATATAATTAAAGCATTAAAATTATAGTAACGACCTAAGTAGTAGTACTGGAAAAAAGGCTAATTGCATAATTTGTAGAAATTAAATTGGCAATATCAATCTTGTTGAGATGTAATACAACTTTAACTATTGGTAGTCGTATAACCAATATGTATATTATGCTTTTCTGTTTCAAAGATATTATGCATTTTACTCCGCAGATCCAAGATTTTACTTTAAAGTGTTGGCGAGCGAGACCTGGACCTAGACCGATTTCTACCACGAACAGCCCGACGACATGGAGATCTTGACCGGGAACGAGACCTTGAAGAAAACCGGGTCCTTCTGCGCTTGTTTCGGTCACGGGATCGACTGCGGCTTCTGCTTCGACTACGGCTGTTAAAAATCATTCATCAACCATGTTAATAAAAGATTCCTAAATCTTACAAAAATTAATACTTGTGTTTTATGATTCAAAAAAGACCTACCTGGCTCTTCCCCTGGAACGTGATCTGGACCTTGATCTAAAACGCTTCCTTTCATCTCTTCCTCCTGCACCACTACCACCACGTCTTCTGTTCCCTCCATCTCTATCCCACCTACTTCTGAAACCTCGTGAATCCGAAGGACCGGGGGATCTTTCAAGTCTCTCTATTACATTATCTTTACTAATTGGTCTTCCCGTAGGAAATCTGACAGGTGATCCAAACGAACCTGTGCGCGGTGGCGTACCCTGTGGTGCCAATCTAACTCCTTGACCGGCCATTCCAAAATTTGGAGCTGATGACGGCCCCTCATCCAAAGATGGTGGAGACTGTGTAATCCCTGTTGATGGTGGCAAACCTGCAGGTGGAAATCCCAACATTGATGGAGGGGGAACACCAGCAGCTGTTAAAGGGGGTGGTGGTCTAGATAACCCTGGAATAAACGGTACGTTCAAATTGACAGGAGGAGGTGGTACATTCAGATTGACTACCATGGATCCTGTAGTGCTAGGTGGAGGGGCAGCCACTCCCATAGGGGGTGGAGGCAAATGAAGAGGTATCTGAGAAATAGATGGTGGAGGTACAGATTTGAAATCCAGCTGTGGCAAAGAAGCAACAGGAGCAACTGGATCCTTCACTGGGGACGGTAACACGCGCTCATCAATATCCTGTAGTAAAGCAGGCGGCTTATCTTCGTTTACTGATTCAGCTGCCGGCTTTGGCAATATTTTCGTACTCAAATTTATGTTGATTTTCATTTTTCCCGGAGCTCCTGTTCCTCCTAGTCCTAATTTAATGGGACTCTTTTCAAATGGACTGTCCTCGAAAACTTTAGATTTTGACTGGAGTGGAGGAGGTGGGTTTAATGGTGGCAATGGGGGATCTTCTAAGCCTGGCGGTAGTGGTTCTGTGTCATCTACCAAATCAACAATGTCAGCTCCTTTGGATACCGTTTCAGCAGAACCACTTGGAGCATTAATTTTACTCAAGATATTCTTGAGCTCCTCTGTCTGCTTATCATCCAAAAAAGAAGGAAGCGAAGTGGATGGAAATCCAGATTCTTCCTGTTTCTTTTCCATAGCCGGAGGCAAAGGCTCTTCGACTAAAACTGCTGGAGGAATGATTCTTTCATCTATATCTCCACAAGCTGTAGTAGGTGGGACGATAAGAGGCATAACCACAGGTATAGTTGGAGGCGCTGGTGGCATAACCGCTGCAACTGGAGGCGGAGGGATCGTCAATTGTCGTTCGTCAATGTCACCCATAATGTTAGTTGCAACAGCGGTAAGAATTGGTGGTATGGTGCCAGTACTTGCCTCAAGATCTACCACTGGTGGCACAGGTGCTGGAACGGGAGCAGGAGCACTAGACACTTTAACACTCTTACCCACTACTTGTACTTCGTCGTCTTCAAAATCTACAGCTGAAGGTGAATACGCGTCATCAGAATCTTCCTTGAGAGTTACTACTTCCGGTTCTGGAGATAAACGTGGAGGACTGCTGGAATCCTCTTTGGTAATAGTGGGCATGTCTGCAGGTGTATCTAGCCCTGGGATGAAAGATGGAGGTGGTGAGGCTGAACTCTTTGCTGCTGTTGTTGTCGGGGTTTGTTTTATCAAGACAGGCGGTAGCTGAGATGTTGATGGCTGTTGGTTCTTAAAAATGCTACTTCTTGTAGATCGAGGATCAAGACTACTAAGCCCTTGTGGCATATTTTGTGCCTGTGCAGAAGATGTGGATTGTACAGGTGGTTTTGGCGTTGGTGCTGTTCTCAAAAACCCATGTGAATCCTCTTTCAACTTTTTCGCCATTGGTTGAACCACATCTTCCTCATCCTCTGGAAAATCTCCGTCCAGCCCCGGAATCCCCACCACATTTTTAGATCCCGCCAGAATGGTGTCAATACTTTGCTTCTCCTTCGCAATTCGCGCTTCAAGTTCCAAAATTTGTTGGCGTACAATGTCTGGATCGGTTGAGCTTGAAGAAGGTGCAGGGGCCGTAACTTCCATTGGAGCCGTTGATGGTTCTCCTCCAGCTCCACCCGCATCTTCCTCATCTTCTTCCCATGGAGTGTAGGGTTCATTATCATCCTCCTTTGCTTCAGATGACGGGGGTGGAGGAGGAGTTGGTTCACTACCAGAAGGTGTCTTCTTTCCCTTCCCTCCCGCAACGGGAGCCCCTTTGCTACTCCTCAACACTCTCTGTGGTTCTCCACCTGCACCCTTTAGTTTCGCCTTTTTAGCCGCTGCTTCTTGCCCAGGTCCATACCCAATTTTCCTTTTCACTCCAGATTCACCCGCTAAATGCCTTGTTACAACTGCCAACAAACAGTGCGCTCTTTCTTTAGGAAGTCCAGGCCCAGTGAACGGTAGCAAGCATCTGGGCACTGGATGCCTTTTATCCAAAGGTACTAAATACACATCTTTCAAAGGTGAACAAATTCCCCCAATGACTCCCAACCTCTCCCTGCTCGACAAATACGTGAAGAAGGTCATGTAAACCTTAGCGTCTTGTGGTGTTGCAGGAGTCAATCTAAATGTGATGATTTCTTTAGACTTTTTCATCTTATCAATGTAATCCCAAACAGTTTGTGGATTGATTCTTCCAACAATGGGCACCGGGCTATCAGGGAAGCATTGGCCTTTCAGAGTTCCTTCATTATGGCTCACATTGTAGAAACTTCCCTTAAACTCTCCCAACTCTGCAAACTGAAGAGTGCTCTGAAACACGGGTTTCAAAGAGTCTCCATCTTTCCTATCACCATTTCCGGAAGGTGAAGTAGTGTCTTCCGTAAAATCCGGAGTTTTTATAGTGGATGAAGGGAGCTCTTGCTCAGAGTCTAAAGATGCATGTCGCACTACTTCCTCTTTGGCAGCGGGTACAGCAGTAGTTTCTTCCTCTTGTTTTGCTTCAACGCCTCCAGCACTGGTTACAGTTGTAGTGGTTACACCAGCAGTTGGACTTACTGATGTTGTGGTCACCACTGCTGGTGCGTCCTTCTCAGCTTTTATCTTGGGTTCAGGTTCCTCGACTGTTACTTCTTTCTTCTTCTCTTCCTTTTCCTTGGGACTCTCCTTGCCTTTGTCCTTGTCCTTATCACGATGTCGGTCTTTGTCAGAATCCTGTAAATGCCACAAATAAAAACAAACTTTCATGTTTAATTTGTCGCCTTATAATTCTAAAACCTAACTGTCTTTTCTTTCTCTTCACAAAAATAAAAGGTAATGCATAAAACAAAAATAAAAATCCTCTTACCTTAGACCTCGTGTGTCTGCTTGACTTGTCTTTGTCAGATCTACTTTCTTTTTCTTTACTAGTTTCATTTTTCACCTTGGACGATGTTGATGAAGAGGACTCCCGATCCTTATCTTTATCCTTTGAAGAAGGCTCTTTGTCCTTATCTCTGTGCCTGTCACTTCTTCGGCTTGATGAACTTCTTCCATGTTCGCTTTTGCTTTTTTCACGTTCCTTCTCTTTATCATGACTACTTTTATGGCGGCTACTGCTACTGGTGCTTTCATGCCTCACCCTCTCAGACTTTCTGTCTTTCTCCTTATCTTTTTCACTACTTCTATGCTTATCTTTATCGCGACTGCTACTCTTGTGGTCCTTGTCTTTTTCCTTGTCACGGCTTCTCAATTCCCTATCTTTGTCTCTGTGACTGCTACTGCTGCTGCTGTGTCGGTGCTCCCGATCCCTCTCCTTGTGATGATGAGAGGATGACCCAGAAGATCTTTCTTTCTCCTTATCCCTCTTCTCTCTTTTCCTTTTCTGCTCTTCCTCGGGATCTACGATAACATCACTGATATCTAATGGCTTCGTCTCTTCCGCTACCTGAACAGCATCTGTAACACCCTTCTCAATTAATTCTTGCTTCTTGGCTTCGGCCAACTTATCCAACTCTGCACGCTTAATAGCTTCTAATCCCTTTTCTTCTTCTTGCTTTCGCCATTGAGCCAACTCTGATGGTGCCATTTGCTCAGGTGTCATTCTCACAAGATCGTAAGGTTTTATGTTTCCTAATAAAATTTCTTGGAATAGTGCATTCTTCTCGTCTTTCAGGTTGAAGTGAATACTTCTGTACTTGTTCTTGCATTTGATATTGCTAGCGCCACCGAAACAACTGACAAGTTCCTCTTCAATTTTGATGGCTAAAGTATCAGGCGAATTGGAGAGAGACTCCATTTTCTTGATGTCAGATGCGCTCATTTCAGGGCTTCGTTTTTTCAAGATTTCTTTCAAAGTTTTACGCATGTTATCACGGTACAGTTTCTCGGAAGAAGGACCATCCATTCTAGTAGTCTCCTTCTGGACCTCGATCTTTTGAAGAGATTCACGACGTTCTAACTTTTCTTTGGTGGACTTTGTAGAAGAGGCAGTAGAACTGGTAGAGGATCTGCTGCTTTTCTGACTCTCTGAGAGTGAAGAGGTCCTTTGACGCTCGTGTTTTTCTGAAGGACCTGAAAGATAACAACATTTCATATTAAAAATTTGGTTAAGCATAAGCCGGAGGTTGTAAAAGGGTAGGACCCTTACAGGAAACTGGAGCTTCCTGCTCGAGATCTTGACCAGAAGCAGAAGAAGCAATCAACTTCGTCATACCCTTATTTGAACTTGAAGCGTTAGTTGTCACCGTATCCTCGACCTTCCTCACGATAATATTTGGTGAAGAACTGACAATGGCACTGACAGAGTTTGGACTTATACCTTGAACAGTGGGAAGGCTGGAAGCTGTGGGCGTTGTTGGAGTTTTGGGTACTGTTGAGGTTGATGAAGAAGCTGGTGTTTGGGGAGTACCCGCAGCGGCTGTCTTTTCTTGGAGCGCCTTTTCCTTCTGAGCTTTCAGGAGTTGGGATGCCGTGAGTTCTTTGGGTTTTGGGGCCACCACCTCTGTAGAAACACTTGCACCGGTTTTTACGACATGAAAGGCAAAGATTGGGTCTGGTGTCATGGATTGGGATCGCTACAAATTGAATTACATTGAAAATTTTCATTAATGAACAACATATCTAGAATAAATCCACCTAATAGCTTTTGTTTTTGTAATTTTTGTGTATTACCTTTAATTTGGATTGTGCGCTTCCTGGAGACTTTTGGGACGGACTCTGCTCTGGTACTGGAGTAGTTGCACCTGGTGGCGTAACCGATTGCTTAGCATCTTGTGTTGGCGTCGTCGACGTAGGTGAGGCGTCAACAGTTGAACTATTACTACCAGATCCTGACTTCACTGGAGAGGAATTTTTCACATTTTGTGCATACTTCTGGACACAAACATCACTGCAATACACAGATCCACTTCTAGCAGGCTTTTTGCAACTTACACAACCCATTTCTTTTGATGGGGCTGGTTCGGTTGGCTCATCCACCTTTTCACTTTTCCTTCTTCCAGCCCTGCCTCTCACAGCAGCAGCAATTTTACGAGGTGGTTCCGCATCTGCAGCAACGGCGGCTGCTGCTTGTACGTCCACTTTTTGAGCTTGAGCCGCTGCTCCAAGTTTTGCTGACTTTTGACCTTGAACTTGTTGAGGTTTTGAGGTAGATAGAGATTTTGGACTTGTTTTCTGTTGAGGAGGAGGTTGATGCTGCTGCTGTTGTTTCTGCTTTTCTTGCTGCTGCTGCTGTTGTTTCTGTTTTTCTTGCTGCTGCTGTTGTGGTGGTGGAGCACTTGCTGAAGATGATTTTCTTCCCCTGACTCCACTTGTAGGTGTCACTGGAGACGCTTGGGGTTGCGCCTGTTGTACATGAGGTTTATCTTGTCTGCTGTGCTGTTGCTTCAAGGCCATCATACTCTGTTTCTTCTGCTCCGCCAAAGCCTTCTTACAATTGGGACAATGCCATGAAATATTTTTCAGTTCCATTGCCTTTCCCTGTGCCTTCGTAACACTGACACACTTTCCATGAAACCAGTCTTCACATTTGTCACAGCAAATCATAAATCTATTATTGTGCGGCTGACGACATATGCACCAAAGCCTGTCAGGATCGTCTTCCGTGTAGTCCTCATCCTCTTCTGTTGCAGTACCTTCACCTTCATCGTGCTCATCTTGTGCACTTTTAGGTTCATGTGTATCGTCTTCATCCTCTGTGCCCAAATCCACAACCTCTTGAATTGGTGCTGGCTTTGGATGTGTTTGTCCACTAGCTGGAGTACCAGGAGCACTAAGATTTTCTTCTGGATTAATATCTTGCTGTTGAGATAATCGTCTTGTTGCTTCCTTCACAGCCGAAGTAGCATCTTCCAAAGATAAGTAGTTTGGATCTGCGAGATGGGCGGGTAATTTACGATTACGTACGGGACGACGCCCACTTCCTCCTCTCTCGCTTCTCTCCACAGACGCTTCTGAAGTGGAATCTATCATTCTATCCACAGGAGTTGGAGTAGACACCGGGGTAACAGGAACTGAGCTCACAGGGGTTGTCATTTGCGAAGATGAAACAATGCCAACGTTTACAGGCTGTTGAATTTCAATTGGCGCTGGCTGCGGCTGAGGCGTTACAGCAACAATTGGTGAGGGTGATAAAGCCTGTGTCGTCTGCTGCTGTTGTTGTTGTAATGCTGCTTGCATTTGTTCCTTTTCCCTCTGCAGCATTTGCTGATTTTCTTCGCGAATGCGTTCAGCTTCTTGTTTTTCCATGCGATCTTGTTGTCTTTGAGAACGTCGAATATTCTCACTTTCAGACATTTTCCTGCTAGCTGATGGTGGAGTGGAGGCAGCAGGACTTCGAGGACCTCGAGAAGCTACACCTCCACTACTTGGTCGACCAGGGGGCCTTCCAGGTCCTCGATGCACTGGTGTTGGCTTTTGGGCGGCTGTGGTGTTTGAAATATTGCTTGCACTGGGGCTCGTCATTGTTGTAGAACTAGGAGATTCCATGGGCGTGACTAGACCACCTCCAATCCCACCAGAGCTGCTGACAATGGCGTCATGATGATCCCCCCATCTTGCAGCTCCACCAGGAGAATCACAATGAGGCACTGTTACACCCATTCCACCCAATGCTTCAGTCAGCATTTCTCTACCCTGATCACTTTGTAACACATTCTCCAACACTGCAATACTCTGAGGATCCAAATGACTTTCAAAATCATTGGGATCAATAGATCCAGTGGGCACTTCCAGGGATACTATGGCTGAGCTACTGACAGAGCTAACACCACCCCCACCACCGCCTCCCACAACAATCCCCATTGGTTGCTGACAGGATTCCACTGTCACCACAACCTGAGGTCCTGAGGAACTGTGAGGAGTAGTACCACTTGCACCTCTACTCTTACTACTTGATTGTAAATGTCCAACTTCCATTGTCACTTGGGAACCTCCCGAAGGATCCAAAAAGCCTACAGTCGAATCTCCTCCATAAGTCACCGCTTGAGGTTTAGTTTTTCTGGAACGTCCACTTGGTGTAGATGGCGGAAGGCCAGGAAGGGGATTTGAAGGTGACTTGATTTTATCGGATGGTAGGCTGACCGTAAATGTTTCTGCTCCTTCTTCGCTTACTACAAAATACAAAAAGTCAATTAATATAATTATTAGCACAAAATGACAGTAATGTCAAGTGTAGACACTTAAAAAACATAATTAATTGATGTATTTTTTTGTTTTCTGTTTACTCACCAGGAACTTCAGTTGGTGCTGTTGGGTTAAAGTAAATAGTTCCATCATTGCCAACCGTCAACTGATACGTGTTAAACTGCTTTGGACTGGGACTCTCCCCTGCTGCATCAAAGCTACGTACGCTGCTTGTACTCCCGTCCTCACTACTTGCACTACTTGTCTCTTTAATAGCACTACTGTCAGCTGAGGAGTAATTGCCCACCAGTGGCAGTCCCGTCGCACCGTCCACGAGCACAATTGGAGGGAGTCCGTCTGGCTCTACTTCCTCCTCCCCCTCCTCTCCCTGTCCACCAGCTTGCTTCCCCCTTTTGATATTACTGTTGACCTTGAAACCTTTCTCAGCTTTGGCCAGTATACTCTTTTCAATTTCCAGAATAGCCGGAGTAACAGCGCTCGTTGTTGACGAAACACCAACTGTTGTCGTTGTCTCTTCTTCCTCCAACTCCACAGCGTTGTCGTCTGTTTTCTTCACTGACACTTCTGTTTCCAGTTGATTTCCGTCTTGTTCTCCTGCTGACAGCGCCAACGACGCTTTATTTGAAGAGACATAAATTTTTCTCTTATTATTATTCCCATTTGTTTGGGATCCTACTTTACTACCAGCACCACTTTTGCCATCCCCACTACCACCATCAATATTGGAATCACTTGTTTTTATTATAGCATCATCGATCGTCGTCGTCGTCTTGCTAGTGGTTGTTGTGCTATTTGCGCTGCCACCACCACTGCTGCTCTTTCTCGTGTTAACATTTGGCTTTTCGTCAACACTGCTATTACGCTGATTACGATTGTGGTTAAGATTAGCAGGAGGAGCATTCCCGTCCTGTTCTCCTGCTTTTGTTGTCGCTGCTGCTGCTCCTGCTTCTTGTCGAGGTTGAATGTGTGCATGTGCTGCAGCCGCAGCTCTTACAGC
>JAQFXM010001346.1:0-33347 GCA_034693345.1 Entomobrya multifasciata
TATTTCTCACTTTTAGATTAATTCTCGTTAGACTAATTGTTTTAGAAGATTTATGTTTAGAATAATCCTCGTTTAGACTAGTTTGATTAGAATACCTTTACTAGACCCGTTCCTTCCACTACAACTACTTCTTCTACTTCACAACTTTGAGAAGATAACTTCCTTTACTTTACTTTGAATTATCTCAATGAGTTTACTTTGGGAGATTTTCGTGGTAGATTTTAGTAGCAAAAAGCAATATTTAGTTACTGGCTGAGGAGGAGGAGGTGGCTGATATTCCCGTGGTATATGCACAAACATACAACTAGCCCTTTCCTCTAGCGAAATATATTTGGCAATGACTCTTTTCAACTTTATTTTCATCGGTAAACATCATGATAATAATAATGATGACGACTCGGGATAGGAGAATGATGATGACGGTAGCAATAAGTGTACTCCGTCGTCATCATCATAACCATCTTGATGATCGTGGTGCACGTGAACAACATTACTACACGTTTTCGCTAGATTATTGCTGAAATTGACTGCTCACGCTTTCCCCATGTTAATTAGACTAGGCTTCTGAATTTCATGAGTGCAGGGCGCGTGCTGATGCTGTTTTTTAGCATTAGTTAATGCCACAAAGCAGGTGTAGGCGGATTTACTAACAAGCGAGCGGTTGATTTTTTATGCAATATTAGTACTCAAACAGCAGACGGCAAAATGACTAAACTACCGAACAGTGCAACAAACAAAAACAAGAAATTTAATAAAAAGGAATAGAAAAAGGAATGAGATGGAGATAAGCACAAATGCGAATGATTCACCTGGAGAGAGAGACGCACTCACGCTTTTGGTATTACTTATTCACTGACCATACGCTTTACTAGGAAATCCCTCTCGTAAAATTCAAAGTAGTTTTCTGAGAAAGTAAAAAGCTTCTGAAAGCTCAGGCCGGCAGTGGAGCTTGAGTGAGGAGAAAGGAGTAAAGTGAAAGAATTTTTAAGGAGATAAGCTAAAGTGAAAATAAGCATGTTTTTTTTTTCTTTTAGTAAGGCCTGTGGGCTTCTGCTTTCAAAAGCAATGTGAATAAGAATAAAAAAGCAAAGCTGCAAGAAGGAAGAGGAAAAAGTGCGAAGTAAAACTTTTACTTTAGAGATTATTTATTGGGCTGGTTGGCATTTTTACGCACTTTTTCTTCCGCCTACTCAAAATACATATACAACAAGTAACTCACGAACAACACATAGTCACTCGTGTACAATTTTATCAGTTAAATGAAAATAAAAAATCTTACAAAAGTGTAATATAGATACAGTACATGTATTCAAACTCATTGCTGCGTGGGTGGCGCGTGTATGCGTACGTGTATCAAACGCACATCACAACACAACAGAAGGAAATAAAATTGTAGTCAGGTCATGATACACCGAGCAGTTTTTATACGCATGCATTTCAAAGTAATCTACGTAATAACAACATCCTCTCCATCCTTCCCCGATCTACCACTACGCGAGACTCCACTTTATCTCAAACACAAAGTCTCCTGGAAAAAAAGGTTCGGAAAAAGGAAACCGTCTATGCATTGCTCTGTTATCAAAAAATTGTTGGTCTATCGAGTATATTCTCATTTCATCCTTTTTAGCCACGAAACTTTACTGCGAAATTGTATCTCTCATAACCTTTTTCGTTAAATAAAAAACAAGTTAAAGGAAAGAAGCAATACTACTACTGCATGTAATCATATAGCTAGACGCAAACAAGATATCCAAAGTTTATGGAATGCACAATGCAATACTCATACAAAAAATCCAAAGAAAATGAGTTTGTACAAAAGAGTGCACACAACACAACATCCACGAAATACTTGAATGGTCATTGAATAAAGTAAAAGACCTTACAGAAAAAATTCTTTTAAGGCAACTCTTTTCCGAAAATGCTAAACTTTGTACGAGGGTAAGAGTAAAAGAGGAAAGAAAAAACGTTATCTTTCGGTTGCATGAGTAGTAGTAATGGTATTCTTACACACCTTTTCATGGTGGCACAAAGATAGTAACATGCACGCATGCAAGTTGGAGGGTATTCCAACGGAAAATGAAAGAAAAATATAAAAACATGGTAACTTATCTTTCCGGAGTGTCTTGTCCACTGCATGCATGGACGTACATACATATGTGTGCAAGAGTATAAGCGAAATGAAATTGAGACCACTTACTTTACCATTATCATATCACAGCCATACAACATTGAGTTAAATAAACTGCGTAACCAACACTGTTCCAATCTTTTTTTCATTTTCCCTTAAGAACATTTCGTTCTTTCAATTTTCCACTTACACTGATCGCTGTTGTTAGTGTCTAGTATAACAGGTAAAGCAAGAGAATGTCAGACAAGAGACAAGTAGCAGCAGAAAGTGTGTATGAAAAACTTGTAGTGAATAGCATAAAAGGAAACATGGAGCACGAAATGTGAAAAGATTTTTTCGTTTTGCATTGTGACAGCGCCTTGTATATGTGTAACAGATAAGCAAAGCAAAAAAGAAAGTTTCATGAAACATCGCTTTTCTTCAGCTTCTTGAATGAACGAATAGTAGATGAAAGAAGCAACAACAGGAAGCAAAGTGACTAAAATTGCCTATGGAATTTGTTAGAAACCTTTTTACAATTTCTCTATGTCTCTACATTCAAAGATATGTTCGAGCTTTACAACTCCTAATGATAACATGATGATAACATTTTTCCTATTAATGTCTGGTTTCTCACATCTAAACATTATGCAGGTACGTACAAAAAAATCAACAGAATATATGTGGATTTTTTCAACAAAAATTCACAAGGCAATTGACACGTTTAGCTTGGTACATTGACACTTTCTCCTTAATAATGAGCCAAACCATTCATTAATTTCTAATTAAATTTTGTTTAGTGCAATTAGACCTAATTGCGCGATTTTTCAGCAGGACTGCGGTGTATGAAGTCATTATTTCCAAGCCCGGGTTACACTTTACTGACTATGTTTACCTTAATTAGCAAAAATTGTTCACTTAAACAAGCTTTATGAATTTGTAGTATGTTTTGAGTCCAAGAAACTGAATTGACTTGATTGTAGGAATAGGGTAATCATAAATAATTAGGTTGCTTACTTATTTTTCTGGGAATGTATGCCATACAGGTATTACATCACATGGTAAAATCGACTTAGGTATACAACGGCATGTTATGTGCTTATTTACTTATAATGAATTTGAATATATCGTGCTAAAATTATAACGATAGTAGATTCCCTAAATTTGTACTTATTTAAGTTCATTCCACTGGTAAAATCTTGCAGATTTTTTTGTTACTTTTACAACTCTCATTACAAGTTTAGAAAACACGCAACCAGTCACCAGCGAACCTGGAAAAAGAAAGTGACGCTTGTTATTGTCCAGGGCCCACCGCAATATTTCTTTCTGTTAGGTCTCTCAGCACAGAACATACCAAAAAGAAAACTTTTTTTTCGAAAACTTTCTCCTGGTGAATTATTGTTCGTTACGATATTTGGCAAGTGGAAAGATTATCAGTCGTTAGTTTTGTACGGTTATGGTGGTACATTCTCACTTTCACTATATAGGTTTGTATATTATACACCCAGACATGCACTATATATCAGAACCAGAACACAAAGTTAAAATGTTAGATAAAGCCAAGATGCTATGTATTTCTGTATACGCTTCTTTATTTTTTGTTCCAAGCAAATAAGAAAAAGTCAAGACAGCAGAAGAGAAAACTCTTGGAACAGAGCAGTAAAAATTATGGGGCAAACTTTTACACTTTTTTAATTTGAACTCATCCCATTTTCGCATCACAACTCCAGTATGTATGGTCTTTGCCATTTTGAATGTACTGCTGTGTGTGAAGGAAAGTAATAGCCTGTAAATAGTGTGGATGTATTAATGTGTGAAAAAGGAGTGAGGCAGGAAATGCAGACAAAAAAACTTGCAGAAATACTTACACTGTCTGTAAAATAAACGAAAACATTTCATGGAGTATAACCATTTCGTTAACAAACTAACGCAAGTCGTATAGTTTAATACACAGACACATTATTAGATAAACGTATGCAAAAATTACAAGAAAATGAAAATAACAATAATAATCAACAAAATGTACTCAACAACAGTAAAAATTATTCTATGGCACAACTTTCCTTTTGTCCATTTGTGTTGTTACGTAATACGAAATAGCTTTAGTAGCAATTTTTGCAGTTAAACAACATTGTTGACATACATTTTTTATTTCTAAAGTTCTAGGATAAATTATCGATGAGCTCGTTGAGAATTTAAATTAGGTGCGTAGTTGTTAAAAATACAAAAACTGCCAACAGCACATAATATAACTATACATTACTGTTATATGAAGAATTAATGGTAAGTCGTAAAAGCTATCTTCTTGAAATTACAACAAGGCTAAAAAATTAGTAGCACAAAAGTTTTGCTGTTGAACTAAATATTGCAAAATACGGAATAATATTCTTTATCCTTATTCCACTGCAGTGGAATTCTTTACTTCTTTAAAAAATTAATTTTCATCCAGAATTCATTCCGTTGCGTTATTAATAGTGTATAAACATGCGCCTAAGAATGCCTGCTGGAAAAGTTTAACTGAAATGAAAGGAAGCTAGTTGACTGCTTATTTTTATTATTAAGTAAACAACGGAAAACTCTTTTGTCATATAAACCGTGTTGTGAAATGCGTTCATATTTATTTGCATCTCTTTCCTTCGGGCAAAAGTTTTGGAAGCTTCTTTTTGTCTAGTGGATAGTTGTAACAGAATAGATTTCTATATCTATACATTATGTCAACAGATTTGTAGTATATCATTATCATCTTTTCCACAAAGTTGGTGAAAACTAGACTTTCTCATTCACCTCGCTGCAATTCCACTATACTCAAGAAGCAGGAACATAACATGAGATATTACAAAATGAAGAGAAACCATCATCTATGCTCAACGGAATACAATAGGTTTACACGCGACCAAAATATGGCGACGGTGTGGTGTAGTTTGTGTAACGATATTATACGCATAAACTTTTTCGCTTTAGTCTGCTCTCTGCGTTTGTTCATACTTGTTTTCCTGAACCTGATTTAGGTACATGTATGAATGGTGGTAGTGGTAGTGGCGAAGGCGATAATCATGCTTCAGATACCGAGTTTTGAGACTTTCCCCCGTTATTAATGAGTAGGGCACGACAGCTCCGTAGTGATTTAATTATAAAGTTTACGCAGCAAAGGAAAGGGGAGAAAAGCAACGTCTTTTCCTGATTTTTAAGCTTTATACTTTTGGCAACAGTGGTGGGCAGTAGTCATGTTGCAGACTGTAGATGGACTACTTTTTACAATGGAATGAACTAAGCTTGGTAAATCTGAATGTGTATGCAGTATGCATGTTTTAGGTGCTGCCATGCTAATGTATTTATGTTCCCTAAAGAGAAAACGATTACACTGACTTAGATACGAAAATGCGGGGAAATGAGCGGGTGGGTGGTAAACAAGACGATAATTACTAATTTCTCTGGTAAAACATGTGATTAGTTTCTCAAACGCTGGAATGTTAGTAGTGTGATATCTAGACCAGACATATGTGAAGTGAGTGAATATGTGTGAAGTTTGAAATTGGACCTAACTGAGCTACATACACATTTATAGTTTTATAAATGCCAAAACAAAGATAGAGCATAGCAAAGTAAAGTCAGCATACCCAAAAAAAAACTTTCACACTCGCCCACCATCGCATGGCCGTTTCGCAATAAGTCGTTAGACACGTCATGTATGCGAGAAATATGTCTTTTGTTGTGGCCTTGGAAAATCGATAATATGAGCAAAATTCAGCATAACATCATCATCGATGATGGCGACACAGAGTCATATGGTGTATTGTATGTGCCAATTTCTGGAAAAAAGTTGAAGCAGCAACACAACATAAATGGTGACAGAGGGTTTTTTCATTTTGCAAAAATATAAATGATAATGAAATGAAAGTCTAAGAACGTCAAGTATTCATTGTTCATTGCGCAATGCCATAAGATTGCGAGCAGCAGCTGTGAATTGCGACTGGAATTGAGTGCGTGACTTTTACATACGTCATGGATTTTTATTGTAATTGTATCTTCACGTCCATTTGCTCTCCAACATTTCGCATTTGAAACAATTTAGCCTTGATTTGAATTGTTTTATTCTCTAAAAATATGTATTTGTCTACAGCATAAAAATAAATCTATATGAACTCTGCATTCAGAAAAACCGTAGTTATTGACATGATAGCATAGAATGAAAAATAAGTGGATATTTTCATTTTTGAATATTATTTGACCTTTCCGGTCGTATTGCAGTACAGAAGCATTAGTACAACTTTACTAGCAGCTATAAGTATAACCATCAGGAACAAATTTTCTTTTTTTATTGCATATGGAAACTATGCTATTATCTTGGTTCTAAGAAAGAACCTGAACTTCATGAGAATTACATACGTATCAAAAATGTGAAACAAATAAGAATGGAAATAGAACGCGTACAATTTTAGTACCCAATGATGATGCGTTTTTTAGGTATGCATCCAAAAATCCACTGCCATCCTTCCACATTCCAATTTTATCTTGATCTCACGAAGAAAAAGAAGTCATTGAATACTAGTAGCAGATATTACTTATGTTCTTCGCGTTGTGAGCTTTCCAATGAAAAATTCCACGCTTGTATGCTACTTTGTCTGCCTATATAGAATTATATTATGTATTTCAACAACAATGATGCGGAAAACCAAGCTTACATTATGCAAACGACCCACTAAAAAGAAACATTCTTCTCTAGCTTTCATCGCCTACACTTCTCGAGAGAACCTAGGAAAACCAACTCGCATTTCCTTTTTAAAATGCGCTTTCGGAAGAAGTAGCAATATAAAAACAAAATACAAACCTTATAAACCTTTAGTCTTTTAAATAAAGTTAGATGATGATCATGATCATCTTACCCGCAGGATAAAGTTCAATGGAGATGTTTTCCTTTTCTATGAAATGGGACAAAGGAAAGATAACTTGCAATAACCATTTTGTGATGCAGTTCCCAAATAAAAATAACCAAAAACTATTTTCCTCACTCGTGTTTGTTTGTTTAGGGGATGATGCGCAAACTAAAATAAAACCAAAGCGAAACAATAGATCTGTAAGTTTGGATTTTATGATGTCATTTTGTGCAGAATAGAATCGAGTATACGGAATGAAACTAAATGGGAAATAATCATTGAATTTTTGACAAGGCTTTATACTACTTACACATATACAAAGATACATACATATATTTTTAGTGTGCACTTTGGGTTGGTTTTAAACTAATTATGATTTTTTTAAATGTTTGACGACTGTTCAACACTAGGTGTATTCAATGAAACATGTTTAGTAAAAATACTTAAAGGAATCTATGTCAAAAATGGATTACATTTCCGGCTTCCTTGTAAATGCTTTCACTTCGATTAAAAAGACCTTGAAATGTACCTGTGAAACTAAAACCGGATGAACAAAATATTGGCATTTATGATGCATAAAGTCAACCAACATGTTACACTTTGGGGTATGACGCAGTTATTACGATATGTGCCACATTTCATACAGACTTGTACATGCATACATTGCATACTTGAACTGTGACAATGAAATCGACTATGAAATCGTGTAATTTTTAAAAGCAGTTTCAAGTAGCTCGGAGCATCAGTGTATAACCGGCACAAATTTCAATTTTTGTCGAGAGTAACAAGTTATGTTATACAAATACTTGTGAATTCTGCAATAAATGTTTATAAATGTTATTTTCAATTTAGCATTAACTGGTAAGTTATAATACGCATCAGTAAGCTTGGCGCTACTGTCGTTAGGTCCATAAATTTACACTTGACTGTAGAATGTTTTTGCCAATTTTATGGTATTTATAAATGTGAATATGTTTTTCATTGCACATTAATATTAAAAAGAGCGCTTGTACTTGTCATGATCATTAAAATCAAACATGGTCTGATGAATTTTGATTTAATCTACCACTAAAATTTAATTATTTTCTGTCTGTATTCGTGTAAGTTTGCTAGCAAATACTACAAACATATTTATTAAAGCATTTTGTACATTGAACTTTCAAGAGGAATGGAAAATTCGTCTACATTTGTCGGCATAAGTACACTCATAATGTTCTTACACAACTCACATACGAACAAAAACAGGTTGACAGACACAACATACAATAAAGAAAATATTTTTGAGTACATACTACATAATATACTAACGATAAGTCTCAACTTTATTTAGAAATAACTAAAGCTACTTGAAATACTCCTACCTGTTTTTAATTAAAACCTGTTGTGAAGTATGTAATACTTTATTTTCTTGGAATTTCCCATTTTCGTAGGACAAATTACGTGTAAATTCCGGGCCAACATGAAAATTGAAACATTTCGATGATACATGAGCATGGACATTTAATAAGTCAGGTAGTGTGTCCTTCCACGTTGATATTGCTGTATATAAAGCTCTAATTACCATTCATCATCTTTTAATAATGTTTAATTATCTGTAAGATCTTGCTTCTTGGCAAACAAAACATTTTGTTTTGTATGGTAAATGAACAGAAAAGAAAGTAGAAACTGCTCCAAACGGGAAATGGATACAAGATACAAAAACCCTTTAAAAGTTACACTTCAAATTCCTTTTGACTCAATCACATTTTAAAGAGAAGATAAATATAACATTTTCTCTTCCCCTTCTTGTCTGCTTCATGTTCTTTCCTTTAACCGGAACCTCTCTATGTTAACTTCTACTTGATCTTCATATTATACAACATCAGTATACCATGTACCGCTACGCTGTATCAGACATCTCATCACACAATAGCATACTTAGATCAGACGCACTCTGCTTAATTTTATTGATTGTGTAGATATGCTTTAGTGCTTTTTCATGATTCAGTGATTTTGAGGAAACCCTCTTTCTAATTAAATGAATCACGGATCTCTTGGCAATTCTGACTAACATAATTAAGCCATTGTGACTACATAGCTAATCAAATTTCTTTTTTCTTTAACAGTTCCAATGTCAGAAGTTCAGGCGGTGGAGAAAGGAACCGCCAATCTTCCCTGTGATATTTCCCTTCCAGAGACTCATAATCCTAGTGACGATGTCATTCTTGTACTTTGGTACAGAGAAGACTTGGGCCGACCAATTTACAGGTACAGAGAAAGTTTTCAGTACTTCATATCATGAATAAATTTTAGTTTTACTTGTTAAATTTAATGCTTGTATGGATCTGAATAATAAATGTGTTTAACTTATGTGATTGTCAAATTTATTATTTTAAAATATATTCAGTGTGTGTGGGATCATGATCATACGCAATCTGATTTACAACGAATCTCCTTTAAAACAGACTGATGAAGTTCAAGTATCATAATCTTATAATCATACAATATCATAGTAAGAAACGAAATATATCATTTTATATCCTAACTTTATACTAAGATATCAATCGGGAAATCAAGCTCATCACACAGTTCCCGTTAAATGTATAACTTTTCTTTTCCAAAAAACGTGAGGCATAAAATGTTCATTTCTTTAATGACATTATGCCTCTTTTCATTCTTTCTTGATACCAACAGAGTACGCATTCATTTAAAATGAAGAGTCGGCTAAACTTTTTTTGTTTAAATTGAACTATCAAACACAATGATAAAAAGAAGAACAAAAAATGAGGAATGTAAAAAAGTGAAAGAGAAGCCTTTGGATGGGAATAAGAGAAAGCTAATATTCTACAAGAAAAAGTGAAAGAATGAAAAAGTGGATGTAAAGCAAAACTTTATAAAAGTATATATATCTTTGAGTGGTTTCACCAGTCAGTCTAATGAATAGGTATGGTATGCCTGCCACGTGCACAGAATTCAATACCAAGATGTGCAGAACAGAAGCTGGTACATCTATACATTATGCAAGTTAAAACATTTTTTACAGATAAAACCTCTTGAATTAATGAGCTCTAACAAGGAAAGGAAAGTGGGAGAGAGAAAAAGAAATAAAAAAACAGAAAGAGGGTTTCATGAGATGAAGTCAAATGAGTTGGGTCGCAGTTTCTCAGTTAGTCAGATTGAAGACCTGCTTGCTTGCTGGTGGGATGAGGTGGTGGGGAATGTGAGTGACGGAGTGAATGGGTAACACAAGTCATTAAGCGCTTTGGCTGCGCTGGAGAAGTTTTTTCGAATCAAAATTGTGTAATTTAAAATTGTGGGCCTAAGAGAGTATACGAGAATATACAAAGTATTTACGTTTGATAGGCTAGCTATGTTGTAAGTGTATATATTTCTGGTAGCTGTTGTGATGATGTGTATTTTTATAAAACTTGGCTTTATTTGCTTTATATTTGAGATTTTTATGCTTCAAATTGGCATCGCCAGAAAGAGAACTGGAGAGAAAGTTTGTCTTTTGTATTTATAAAAGTTTACACAGATATAGTTTCCTTAATATGTATATACGTAGTATTCTTCATGCATAGCCTACATTGTTTTCTTTTTACTGCTATTGTTTTTTATATATTTCCTTTTATCCTCATCTTCATTGCTACACTGGGAGAAACAAGGAGTATTTTTTAAAGTGCATCGCATGTAATAACGTCACATTCTCGCTTTTGTCTCTCTCTTTGGACTCGTTTGTAGCCCTTGAAATGATATTTTTGCATAGTAAACAGAATAATTTTGTTGCTGGAATGAGATTAGTTTAGACAAGTATAGCTAATGATGTGCATAACGCAGCTTAATATGTAATTTAGAAGATGCACAAAAAAGCAATCATCATTTAAAAATAAAGTCTGGCAAATGGTATGGAATTACTAGACTAGAAACTAAAGGCAATAAAACAGTTTAGCATGCATACATAAAATAAAAAGTTCTGGAACGCTTCGCTCCAAATATCTGCTGCCATATTTTTAATGATTACTTTACACTATTGTGTTCTAGAGTGATTACAAAAACGATGAAGAAAAAAACCCAATGGTAATCCAGAGTTTGTTCAGGGTGTAAAATAATAGTGTAAGCAAGTTATTTTGGTGTAATGTTACGAAATTGTAAACCTTTTGAATAAACTGGTATTTTGGTACTACTTTGCTCAAAGAAAAACCACAAGCAAAGTGATACAACAAGTAATCTCCGTCACCGACGCATTCCTTTGGGGGAATTTGGCAATGGAATTCCAATATTAATTATTTTATATGATTGCGCCCTTGCATGTTTAGAAACGTAGAATAAAGTGAAAGCAAGCTAGAAATGAAACGAAATGTATTGTAAAAACATATGAAATTTTATTTAAAGGGAAATTTTTAGATCCTGTTGTGCTGTAAAGTAAAAGATAGTTAAAACTCATCGAAGCGGAAACTCTGAGAAAGGGATCATTGAATCATAAAAGATTCAAAGGGGAGAAATTACGATTTCTTCTAAACTATGTTTTTGTTACAAACAGCATCATCCAAGAGTACATCGTAGAGAACAGAATAAACACAGTTGTAAGAAGCTCAAGAAATCACATTCTTGAGCAGTCATGTTGGATTGATTTCTCCCGTTGCACTAGCAGTGATAACTGTGACATTGAAGCTGTCACTGTTGAGTTCTTCAACAATACGTGCTCAAAATTGTTCGATGCATTTCAAAAGAATTACGCTTCTTTTTCAATGTCGTACATTTCTCTTTTAAAATTTTAAGCAGCACCTTTCCCGCTGATTGATACACAACTTGTCTCTCTTTGCAGGCAGGCACAACCTTTTCAACAAATCCAAAATAAAAAAAATACCAGTAAACTGTGTACTCTTTGTTGTATTTATTTTGAGGGGAGATGCATCATGTTTTTTGTGCATTGCATTAAGTTGTTAGGTATATACACATCTAAACCTCTGCTTACACAAGTGTATGAGCTCCTGATTTCCTTTATTTTCTTGGTTTTGCCTTCTTTTTTACAACTTCCTTTACTACTTTGTCCTCTCCAGCTTCTTCCTTTCCATGTTCATAGCCTTGATCGTAGTCTTCTTTTTCACTTCCCTTCTTGCTTACTTTTCTTGTTACCATTACACGCGTGTTTAACCAGGATCATGTTACCCGTTATATGAGTGTAATAAAAAAAGATCCGAGCGTCATCATCATGTTGTTCGTGAAGCTCTAGTGGTTTCTTTAGCTAAATAAAAAAATCATTCCACTTTTCTCTCATGTTCAAATGTCTAGATAAAAAAAACAGAAAATACAATCATCATCAGAGTTTTATATAAACTATGTTGCATGTACATATACGCTCACAAAAAAATCTTTCTATGTATTTCATTCATGTATCTTTTTCATACAACTTTCATTACAAAGTCTTCTTTACTACTGGTTGTTCTACATTTTTTACCAAGGACATTCTGGGCTGTAAATTGAGATATCATTCTGGCACAAAAAAATGTACGGTTTTTAATATTAAAAGAAATCTTATTTCTTTTAGACAACGATCCTCAAAATAGTTTTTTTGGAACAGCCTTCCAGCGGCTTCATACGCAAGCAAAAGATACTGCGAAAAAGAAACGACTGAGGCAAATTTTGTGACACTTGGGAAATTCCAAAATTCATGTTTCATTTTTTCTTCTCGTGTCTTATTTTTTATCTCGTTTTTTAGTCTAAAACACAAAAATAGGCCCATTTCTTGTTTTCCTTTTTAGTTTCCCTTTGTTTTGCCAAATGAGTGAGGAAGGTCTAGTGAGTCCTCTTAAGCTACTGGAAAAGATGGCATGTTGTAAAGTTGTAATAATGCAAGATGTTGCATGTTTTCTAGATTAATTTCGCAACGTACATATACAGCAATATAATTTTTGCAAACAAACGCAAACGATACTGTTACTTTTCACAGTAAATGTCATGTGAAGCGAAGAGGTCCATGGCAGACTGTAGACGTAAATTTGGATGACACAAAATCGTTTTCATGTTTTAATATTAATCAGCATTTGCTTGTCTTGTCACTTGTTATGAAAATGAAAAGAAGTCATCTTCATCACGTAGTTTTGCAGCTTTGCGCTTTTGGAGCTGAAAATTGTTAATTGTATAGCGGTTGAGGTAAACCATTTTCAAAGAAGTGAAACAAGGTTAATTTAGCTTTTGGATAAATGAAAAAAACGAGTAACGTTTCATCAACATGAATTCACCCATCGTCATATAATTATACAAAACCCCATACTTTTCTTTAGAAACTCTGAATTACATAAGTGTACTAGATCCTTTTCATGTTTCAAATTTTTTTACTGAAGCTGCACTGACTACAGTTTTCTAATTTGCTTATTCGCAAGTTTGATAAAAGTAAATATTCACGTATAACGAATTACATAATGTTTAATATATAGGAATCATAAAGCCTTCATATGTTTCTTTTGCAAGTTACAATTATTTCTTTGGTTTACAGTAAATTATCGTTTTACCCTTTAAAGGGATGATAAATAGGCTAAGGAGTTGTTGTTGTAGTACATGTACCCGGGATCAGTTTTATGTAAAAATATGCTTAGATTCAAGGACAACACGAACTACCGTTATCGATTATGACTAGATGCTGGATGCTAGACCAGATAAAAAAGTGCTCTGGTGAGGGAAAACTTAAATGCATGCAAACACGAAGGAACAAACATGCAAACAAACTTGATGAATTTAGTTATATGTATATAAACATAATAAATATACTGTCAAATAACTATATTGTTGAAAACAAAAAGTATGTGCAATAAGATAACATATACAACAAATCACCTTTTCTGTTGTACAAAAATATGTAGTTTTTGCAAACACTGTAATGTAGTCTTATAGTCTACATAATTGTGTTTACGTATGCTTTTAGAATGAGCTTCTGCTGTTCGTTTCAACAAAATACTATAAATCCGATGTTCCTTTTATGTCTCGTTTGTACTACGTTTCATACGGCAAAAAGGATCATCGCACTCTTCGCTTTTGTGCAATAAAATTTTACGTAAATGTGAACAAACAAGTTACAAAACAGCAGACAAATTGTGTACTTTTGTGTACCAGCTGCATTTCTAGAAATTCTTCCTTCACAAATATTGATATTGCAGATGAAAAAATACAAAATAGTATTATTACATTTTTCTAAACTTCACTGTCTGTACAGTTGTACAGTCTATTATATAGCCATTGGTCACAATAATAATCATGAACATCAGCAATAAATGCAGACTGATTCATTTATATTGCCCAAAAAATCCGCTACAAATGCAGTATTCTCTTTCAAGAGAACAACATAAAAATAAAAGCATAAAATGCTTCTAAAAATGTATATTGAAATAAAGGACTAACACACAAGATTTTTTTCTTCATTTTCTTTTCAGTAAGATTACTCCCTGCTTTCCACTTTCAGCTTATTATTATGGCCGCTACTGGTATTTGTATGATACTTGGTGATTCTGTATCTTGATCTTGATGGTACTATACGCATACTTCTACTACTACCATAATGCTTTCCCAATTTCCAATAGAATGCTTCCAAGAATGCTAATTTTTGTCTAGTATACACTTTTTTACTTGCTAGAAAGCATGTTACATGCCTGAAGCTACCATCAAACAAAGGCTTCTGATGAGTTCCAAGAAGGAGTAGAATGAAAAACAGCGGCAGATAAAAACAGAGTAGTCGCTTAACTTTATTCTGTATGTATTCGAATGAAAATGAAGTGATTCGCAAGGGCATAAACTGTTTACTCACTTCCATTATGCGAAAATGTGCCTGTTTAGACAATACACCCTAACATTCTATACCAAATCATCCAATTTTTACTGTACTAGTTTATACAAACGGTTTATACTACTAAAAAATGCTACAGTTCTGAGTGCCTCTGGGTAAACTTTTGAAAATACAAACTACAATAACAATTATTAATTTATACTTTTCCAATTCTTCGAAAAAAAACTTAAAAAACAAAAACACCATGGATTTAACAAAACAAATCCAACCCTAAAATATCAACGTCTACATGGCAGTTTTTAATGTTGTCAGTTATTCTGCTCGATACGTTTCACAGTCAGGCATAGTCAGATTTTTCACTTCTTAAAATCGCGCATTAGTTGTTTAGTACATGTACACAACCTGCAATATGGCAAAAATGTGATATGAATTTTACATAAATTACTTCCTACTATTTTCATTACATACATAATTTAGTGAATTTATTCACGCATTTTCAGTTCTTCCCATTTTGTATTTCTAGTTACATTTTTAATGTATTCGTGTTTAATATCCAGAACGTAGAGAAATCTTAATGTACACATGTTGATAGTTGTGTTATGTATGAAAGTATTTCTAAAAACGCAGAAACTTTTAGTAAACATTCCAAATTTTATTCTCCACGCAAAACACTAAAGTGACGCTGCTTCACATGCGTCCATTTGAAGTTGAAAGTAACCAGAAAAGCGTTCATCTCGTACCCTTCATTCCACTTGAATTGATTTGTTTTTTGTATCACATGCGTGAATTTTAAGCTTGCTTAAAGTAAGATTAATGTACTCGGTACTTTTAGTCATACACTTGCGTAAATATCTATATTTTGGTAATACACTTGTCTAAGCTGGCTTGATGATATAAAGTTTCCAGTTTTCCATTTACAGAATACAAAAAGTGTCTCTAAAATTATTAAACTATGAAGACTGCGGGGGCATTTATCTTTTAAGCTTTTCAGTTGCCAAATTCGTAATGTTTACAATGGTACAGAAATACTACATCTAACAGATCCACTCTTTACTAGTCTTTCTTCGTCCACCTTTTCTCTTGGCATGCAAACATATGTACACCTATTCCACCAATAATACACAAAAGACTCCCAGTAGTAGTTATACTTTTTCATATTTTCCTATTGTTGTTGATCCACACGTTTAGATATGAGGATAAAAACTTTATATGATTGTGTCTCCGTGTACTCGTATTAAAAACCTGTAAGTTTTCCAACTTTCTTCTTCTTTTTTGCCATAATATTATCCCCTCCCTTTTATTCTCTACTATCGTTCTCTCAGTGTCGCCGTCAGAGTAAAAATGGAAGATGTACAATACGAGCAAAGTTTTGCTACACGATTTTACCTCAAGCTGCTACTTCTACTCTGCTACTTGCATTCTACATGTACACCTAAAGACCACACCATTTCCATTTTCTCTGCCGGTCTGCCGCTTTTTCTTTATTATGACCACACTTTGTTGAAATGCATTGCTTTGTCTGCAGCCAGAGAAAACTGTTGCCTTTGTAGAAGTACTTTTTCTATCGTCTCTTTCTTCTAAAATTTTATCTGTATCCAAAACTCCGTGTGGTCTACACCAAAGATGAAGAGAAGGAGAATGAGAACGTGCTCGTGCAGCTACCAGACTACCGAAGGCGGTGCAAGAGAAGCAGTCACCAGAGAGTGTACAGCTCAGATTAAGGGTATTAGTTCCTGTTTGTAGAAGATTGTTAAGAAGCAGAAGAAAAGTTGGGTTGGATGGATGTGTGTGGGTATTATATTAATTTTCCCTCTCTCATTCTACTAGTTTGACTCATATAAGAAATAATTTTTCCTTGAATTTTCCTCATGTTGATGAATACACGTAATATTGATGTACGTATTACCTACTACACCTATATAATCATGCTAGTCTATCGTCAAGTGGAAGTCTTAAAAGATAATGGGATCAAGTTTATATATAACTCATACTACATACAACATGTGAGTGAATGAACAGCATCAGGCAATACCCACCAACAAATTTTGCGTTTACTTTTACTTTTTAGGGTAGAATAACAAGTCTCTTTTTCTTTTTCTTCCTGCTTTACTCATTTACTTTTGGTTTTTTCTCTCTTTCCTCTTCGCTTAATTCACTCAGTCAAGCAAACAAATAACAAAACTTTTCTCATATGCGAGGTAGCACACGGCAGGCAAAGCATCATACTAAAACAAAATGATGATTACATCAATAACTGCTACTGTTACACCGCCTAAATAACCGGGTGGAAACAATACATTTTTTCTCTTCTTCAGGCGGATACAAATTCTAATGAGCATATCATGTACAGCACTCAGCACAGTCATTATCAACTGCCCACACAAGTACACATAGGACGAGTTGTAAGCATTTACGTCACTTGCTTTAGAAAACAGAAAATAAATCATGATGGATGCTACCTGTGGGTTATAGACTATAGAGACACCATTACATGCTTCTTTTCCTCATTTCGTACAATTAACCATATAAAACCTAAATGTATTCCATCAACTTTCTCCAAACCGATAAACTAGGGTTTCTTTTAGTTTCTACACCTACTTATTTTCTCTTTTATTACTGAACTGAACGTGTTATGCAAGACATGAAAAGTGATCCCTTCCCTTGAGAGTGTATACTTACCTAATTTTCCTTTCAAAAATAGCATCTTGGTACACTTTCTTGCTCTCTGTAGTATTCATTTCGCCAGTATTAATTACCTTTATGATGATGTTTTACCTAATTTGTCCGCACACGAATACTCCCTAACGTTCTCACTGACCTTTTCCCCTTTCAAGTTATATTTACTTTGTGCATTGATAGACATGCACGGATGAAGTTACGTGAGCGCAACGTTCCCAAAAATCTATTGCACACTTATTCTCAGATAAAAGCAAAGGCAAGCTCATACACCCAAACTAAACCACAATTCGTCTCGGTGAAGTGCAAAGCTAAAACATGCAATTTTCTTCATTAGTCATCCACATCATCAGGTTGATCTAGACATAAAAAATTCTGACCCATTTCCGTGGATCAATATCTAACGAAATAATATAATACATTGAACCGATTTAAAACGTATGTTTGCAAAATGATTGCGCGGTCATTCACATTGAAAATTCTTACTTTGGGTGGACATTCAACCACAAAACATGTGCCATTACTGCTTTGCAGAAGTCATTAACGTTGTTTCATTGTAAATCACAAGTCCTTACCAATTCAGCTAGACCAGACAAACGTGCCGTTTTTAATATAAAGTTATCCTTTACCAAAAAAACGATATCTTGAATCTTACAAATGTACATAGAATACAGCAGTGCGACATATGTAGCAAAAGAGAATCACAAAAAAATGCAATCAAGTGGAAGGAGTTTTTCTACTACGAAAGAACAACTACTGGCTATTATTTTTCCCGTCCATCGTATTTCTCTCTTTTCTTTTTTCTCTATTCTTTTGTGAAACAACAAAATGACAAGGAGGACATGCATGCACAGACTAACGCAATAAAACAAGACGCTACCACCACCACAACTGTGTGTATTTTCGAGTGTCTTTGGAAAAATAGCCACTTTTTTATTCACCCTTAACCAGTAGAACGGTCAATATTGGCACTGAAACATAAGAAGCAAAAAATATACATGAAAAGAGTAACCTGCGTGTCTATAACCTATGTATATAATTTTACCGCTACTTAAACAATATACATTACAATGTTGCGCAATTCGTGTTTCCTGTTGACGTAAAAAACGTTACACAAGCAATTTCTAGAGATTTCGATGGACTCCATTTCTCTCATAGACTTTTCTTTTTTTCCTTTGAAACATGAATTGCAAAAAAAGGCAGTACATTTCTTAGATAGTGCAGGTCATACATATATAGTCAAGTGGTGATGTGGTGGTGGCGTCGTAGCACAAGGGAGAGTGACAACATTGAAGAGAGAAGACCACCGTGATGGTAGTAGCCTACTGACACTTTTTTTGTGAGGAGAAAGAGAAACCATTCACTTTCTTGTATGCTTTTCTGCTTGATATCTTGTCGTCGCCGATGTGTGGTTTCCAATTCAGTTCATGTTCCTTCACCTTAGTACCAAAACCAATCTTACCACTAAAAACGGTGGCTATGGTGGTGTTGGTCGTCGTCGTCATTCCTAGGTAAAACAGTTAAGCTATGTGGAACCGTTGAAGTTTTATTCCTTTTCCATTGTGTACCAAATTTACCATTATTTCTGGCGGTTCTTCGTTATCCGACCTTGTCTTTATTTAACTGAAATGCCATGTCCCGTTTCCTGTTACTCTCTCGGTCCAACTGAATGCAATAAAATAAAGTAGAAAAGGGAAAATAAGTGGAATGGCTAACAGAGGCAGATAGAACCACAATCGCAATCAACGTGTCTTGTTATCCAATTCTTGTTTTTTTATTCTAAATAAATAATGGTGTGTATTGTGTGTGTACTCTACTAATAAAACATGTGTCCACATAGAAAGCTGAGATTTATTTTAGATGTCTGTTAAGGACAATGCGACTATGCTAGGCTAAAACATCAACGTGTAGGTTCATTTTCTTCCTTTGCGAAATTCAATTCAGCTATAACAATTTGTTTTGTGACAATTTTTTAAAGCAAATTTATACTGTGATTTAGGTTGGCCATATAAAACACGTGAAAATAATGCTTTCACCAAGTATGGTTGTAGATTTTTTGTTTTGGGTACTTATGTCACAAATAATGTTATTCATAAAAGATACTCAATATTGATTTTTCTATTAGTTCTGTTAATTTGACTTTTTTTGCTTTTCTCCTCCTTTTTCACTTTATGGTTTCCAAAACTTAACAAGTTGAAACAGCAAAATTAGTAAATGGACCATTTATTACTAATCAAACTATGACAGGACAACAGTTGAAATCGAAAACTGGACGCGTTGTACTAAAAGTTTGTAAATTCCTGATTAATATCTACCCACTAGAGTGACAATTTACCAATTAACGTTACCGCATTATCGCTAAATATACACAGATTGCCAAATAGAGATAAGAACTATAAAATAGAGCGGACAATTTCGCTTGTTGCTATTGAGATAAAGTACACTTCATTTGATTAACATGGACAAAAATTAGATTTTTGAAAAAATAACATCTTGTCCTCTCCTTCTATTCCCATTTCTCTAGATTGCCATTACCTAAAAAATATAAACCCCATTATTTGCTTTTAAATACATATCACAATTAGTAACATATTCTGATAACAAACGCTCTAATTAAAATAAATAGTTCATGCCATGCATCAAATTTTATTGTTTAAAGTTGAATAATATTTACTTGCAAATAATAGAGAAGTGCTATTTTTCGCGAATTTAAGGTATACACATCGCTTTCTTTATTAGGTTTTACTGCACAATGGATAGACCCAGAAACGTTTCCTTTTGTATTCGCAGAAATTTACTTTTATCAGCAATGAAGTTGCAATGCTTTGAATGAGCGAGAGTGAGGCGGTTAGATGGACATATCATCGTGAGTATTATCATCGGAGGAAAAAGTAGTGTAAATATGTGACGGCATGAATTGAGCTGTCAACTGGCTTTTATCACATGTTCGGATCTAAAGGGAAATTTTCTCATGTTTTACCTCTCGCGTACTTTTATTGTAGCTCAGAAAAGTTTGTATGTGTATGTTTATTTGAGATAGAAAGAGAGGTGGAGTGATAATGGACAAAGTATGTTTTTACTTTCGATGCGCGTGGCTAGGCACAACAATGCTGTTCCCGAAAAGTAAGTAAAGTAAGTGTACTGAAAATGGTAGGAGAAGGAAAGAATTAAGAGAGAAGTTGTATGAAGAATCAGATCGGCATTCACAATTTTTACTAAAGCGTGTTTTCAGACAACTTTAGAGTTTGAGTGGCAATATATTGAGTATTGAAAATGCTGTATTCTATGTGTACAGTGGATTAAGGATTTTAGTTTGTTTTCACCCAGCTTTTAAAAAGGCTGATGATATTGTTCAGAAAATGTTTTTGAAGTGCGCTCAATCAGCACACATAAATTTGAGTCATTTTATGTTGCTAATCGTATAACTTATAATTGCTTTAGATTCAATGCAAACATGTGGGAAAAGCTTTTCTATAACGTTTGTGCTTCAAAATCATAATGGAATGTTTTTACGATTCTTAATGTCGTTTTGTTGACAAACAGATTGTACCTAGTAAAAATCTACTTACAATATGCATGTTCATAGATAAGAACTGCTAGTGTAGCACGAAATTAGGGAAATTTACAAACAAACACCAATCAATCGCTTATACCTAAGCTACATGCATAAGCGACTAGTATGTAAAATACAAAATATTATGCTGTTAAAACGAACAAGGTGTGGGCACAACATGAACTTCAAGATTATGACTTAAACTGGAAATCGTCACACCAAAACCTAATAGCATGATTTTGACATTGTTTCAAACTCCGCCTATATTTTACTTCACTGACCGAGGGTAAAAAAGAATGGTATTTGTGCTATATGAAATCGAATGAAGCTAAAAAAGCTGTATTTGTAGAGTTTCCTGCGTTAATAGGAGAAAACGCTTTGAAATGTCCCAGGTAACAAAACTAAAAAATGGCTTTCTTTGTGCAAAAATATGTTTTTCCCGCCTCCGATATTATTTACAACTCAATCTTCCACGTCAAAACAATCGAGTCACGCAAAAAAACTTACACCGAAAAATGAAACAGCAAAATAATAGCTTGGGGAAAACAGTTCAGGTTTAAAAAAGTATTGAAACTGTTATACGAGCTTATACAGCATAATCATATATCATCGAATTTTGAAAGGGACTTGCGATTAGAAAGTGTGTAAATGATCTGGGTTGACTAGTGTCATAAATAACAAAAATTGATAGAAACAGGAATACGAAAGTCAGCCACTCAGCAACAGAGTACACCTACATATGTAGGTATTGTGGCAGGAAAAAATGGAAATGGAAAAGTCACACTGTAATGGACACATTGCAAAGGGAAATATTGCATTCATTTAAATCCAAAAACTGCTTAGAAATAAGCTGGTTGGCTCCTACTCCAAAACACAGTTTTTCAATTGCTTTCTCAATACTTGGTGAACACAACATGTTTCATAGTTTATAGATGAATTTAGCTGATTTGAAAGTGAAGTATTTCAATTCGCCTGTTTGTTTGTTGGATTTTATGTTTCTAAAATTTTGTGTGCTGTAATTTTTGTAGTTGATTTTTTAAAGGATCATGAATGAAAAATGTTCTTTTATAACTTACATGGCTGTTGGCTAGAAAAAACTTCATACTAAATTTTGAAACTAATATTGATAAACTTTTGTACTTTTGTTACAGTGTGGACGCCAGAGACAGATCATTTCAAGAGGCTGAAAGATGGTCAGATGAGAATGTATTTGGAAACCGAGCCTACTTCCGCTCAAGTTCTCGTCCTGCAATCCTCGCCATTGAGAATGTACTTGAAGCAGACGCTGCCGTGTATCGGTGTCGTGTCGACTTTCGTGTAGCTCAAACACGAAATGCCAAAGTCAACCTGACAGTGATAGGTAACCAAACAAACTTTTTCCCCTTAGCGCAAAACGTCATTTTTTTGAATTCCATAAAAAATCATACAATTTTATCTATCCTCTTGGACAACTATTCAATGTACCTCTTTTGCCTTTTCATTCTTTATAAAACTTTTAAACTAAACGTATAGCCTTGTAAAACTGGCCAAACCCAGGGCTTTTTCCAAGTAAAGTAATTGTAAAGATACATATTTTGTATTATTAGGTCATCACATCAGAAATCATAAAACATTGAGTCACATGTACATACAAACTAGAACATCATTGTCTTACGTTAAATGTCAGAGATAATGATTCTTGATAATGAATTCACACTTGTATATGTCGGTATATTTATATATGTGTCGAATGCCTGTCATTCTGCATGTAATATTTTATTTAACACTATCATCATCAACAAAAACCCATTTACATGATTACCTCCATGGAGCATTTCGCCATACATTATCCATTTGAAAATTGAGATCAGACAGATGGATCTTGATATGATGACGGCATAAAGCCTACCATCAAATAATAAAAAGTCATACTTCTGCTACTTTTGTTTTTGCGAAGTTGAGAATTTTTACTTTTACGTACAAGTTTTTGTGTTGGTGCTTTCTCTTAATGTGCGTTGCTAGCGCCAGCGCAAAACAAAATTTCTTATTGTATACACGAACATGTGTAATCATTATCTTTTAGTCCAGCGGGCAAATTCAGCAGCCAGCATTTTCTCATATTCCCTTTCTACATTTGGTTGTTTTTATTCTTTCTAGTTGGTGGGGTTATGCAGAATAGAGTTTGCAAACAATCCGCGCAATTGATGTCAACTGGTAGTACTCAGTAATAAGAATGTATCTCTTTATTTGAATCCCTAGTATAACAAGAGAGCGAGAATAGTTATATTGGGAGTGGAGCAGGAAATTGCTAAGTCAGAAAACTAGGTTACTAATGTCCAAAGTGGGAAATGGAGTAATGAAAAGTCATTTTACTCTGTTGACCATCTGGACTGTGTTAGCTGCAGCAGTAAACTGATACTACTGCAGTATCAATTCTGCTTCCATGTATGAGGGTGAATGCGTTGCGTGGAATCAGGGTTATAAGCGAGAAATTCTGAAAGGATTAATGCAACATTCGAAATATGGTATAAAACTCATCTTAAAACTTTTTCGTTGGTTTTTCGTTCTAATGATCATGATTATAATCATTTAGTGACTATATATATACAGTTATTAAGGTTATATGCTACTTTGTGGCACATTGGTGTAGTTCATTCGTAGAAATCATCGCTGCTAGTGCCCAGTGACGCAGTAACGCTAACTTTGGCCATCGTTACAAATAATTATTATGTAATCCAGAAAAAAAGCTTGTCTGGTTAGTAGGATGTTTACATGTACACTTTGTGTTAGAACAAACTTTTTCGATTTCACATTTTAGCAGAGGCGATTTCAAGAGACAAATAAAAAACGGAATAGTAGGGCACTAATTACAATAAAATATGTCACTCGATGATAGAACATAATAATTACACGGGCGACATATATGCGTCTCTGAGCCTGGTCTGAGTAAGTCATTTTGTAAACCGTAATATGTATAGACGTAATCAGTACATATGAAAGAATCAGCAATCAACATTTCAACTGACGATTGTAGGCAAGTGGTTGGGTGTCTTTTATTATGCTCAATGAAACTAACAATTTGGCAACAGAGTCGATTTGAGAATAAAAACAAATATCACAATTCAGTTCATTAGAGAAAGTTGGTGTATCATTATGAATATTTATTGCGGTATATTATGCAGTAGAACGAGTAAAATCAGCCGTGTCATTTGCATAAATAATATTTACACGAATATCCAGCAATTAATTAAGTACATTACAGAAGTCCAAACGTTGGTACCCCGTGAACCCTTTAGGCACGTCAAAATTCGCAGCCATTGAATACTCACTGCACTAAAATATTTGAACCGATGGAACATTGGTATATACACATACATAATTTGGCAAATTATATTTATAAACGTTCATTTACAAGAAAATTCACGCCATCAAATCAAAATATTCATGCACACATTTATGATTTAATTAAAGGCATATCATCATCATTTAATATAATATATGCATTTCATTTTGAAATTCAGAATTTTATATTTCATATATGTCGAAATTCCGTACTAGTAAATACTCTAAGTACTGGTGAAACTGTAACAGGTTTCAAATTTCAAAGGAATTTCTAGGAATAATACAATGTGTACATTTTAATTTTTAGTGTGCTAATATAAGCAAACTGCGTCAAATGCAGTAAAGTGAAGAGTAAGTTTACTATGCGTCTAGCAAAATTAATGCGAAGCATACAGTAGATGATGACATTATTATTGTCAGACTACCAGAATATTTTCAATTCAGAAAAGTACATTGTTTCTGTTTTTAATGATGAAATCAAATTTTTACGTAACTCTTATTTACATGATAGACAGACGAAGTCAGGCCAAAGGTCTTGAAACTGTTCCGATTCGCGCAATGTTTTCTTTTGCAAATAAACTATTCATATGCAAATAGTTGCTTATAACGCAATAAGCAAGGCTTGCAAGGCGAATCGACGTGAGCATAAGATTGTTACGAGCTACCTGTATGGTTACAAAACTATTAAACTAAACCTTCGTTTGTACCTCAAGAAATGGAGAAATTGAAGTTGCCTTTTGCGTGCAGTTATGTTTGCGTTGCTGAATATAAGTGTGACACTTTTCTTCGTTTGTCTCGAGGCAAGTTGCTTGTAAATGAAAATGACGTTAGATTTTCCAGTGTCACATAATGAAACTGTTCTACTAATATTTTTAATTTTTGCAGGTAACAGCAAGACTTTCTAGTAAATACTAAAAATAATTGTTTTGTTCCATTTCCTATTTTTCGCCGAATTATAAACATCTTGTTCGTCTGAAATTATACAACAATGTCAGTCTTCGTGTTTGCCTGATTCCTATTCTTTGTACTATGTGTGAAGGTATATAGGTACTAAGCGGATTAGCGGAAGTAGATATGTGTAATACAGTGTGCATATGCACCTATAATTATATTATAACCACGAGATTTTCATCATTGATATGTTGTATGACTGAATGGAACATTCCGTTTTTCTTGCACAACAAACGCATAGAAGCTTGCAATATTTAAACAAGGATACATGCATGGAAGTCATAAAACCAAACCGTACAATTTTGTATAATTGTTTGTTTGTTCGTTTGTGTCATGAAGTTAACGCAAATACGAATAATATTATAATTATACATGCATGTGTAATTTCAATGTGGTAAAACTAACTCTCAAAAGTTTACTCTGTCTGTATGCGTCAAACCTTTGTACATGACATAACAGTTTTTAATTGAGTGTACAAGTTTAAGTTAAAGAACTTACGCTTGCACTTATTTGCAAAGTATTTATTTAATAATTTCAGGTATTCTTCTTTTTGGCAACTTTTGGTTCTTACCTGAGTGGTGGTAAGGACTCCATAGTATTTCAAAGGGGACGTTAATTTGTGTTCCAAAGGCTTTCCCTGATGAACTGAGTTCTTACATGCGTGATCGTGATTATCCAGATGCTTATTCTTATTTTACATGTTGGATAAAAACTTTCACAATTATCAGAATTAATCTTTTTGTAGCTTGGAGTATTTGCAACTACTATAATATATAAGTAAGGACTCCATACTTGTAATCGTAATCACGTAAGCCTGCTACATCAAAAACTCTGTAAGGTTTCAGAATCAGAAAACACCGTTTTGTAAGTCATCATCATCATTATTAGTGTACACACATCTACGTACATAAATATACTAGGTAAGAAGCGATTACTAAACGCGCAATTTGTGCTCTGAAGAAAATGCAAAACGAAAGATATAGTTCGCTTCAAATGGTAAGGAACTTTCCTGTAAAACTTGACATTTAAACACGCGTAGGCGTAAATACTATTGTGGAAGTAGAAATAGATAAATGGAATGTTTGCTAGCGGAGGAAAGCCATTTTCATCAAAATTACGCATTTAAATGAGAACATGTCATTGCCCTACGATCAGCATAGAATTTTTGGCACATATCAAAGGCTTTTTTTCCAAAAGTAAATCTGCTTTTAAGGAAAGTGTGTTTCCTGCTTGAGCTATTCTAGTAAACTACGTGCTAATTTATATTCTTTTTTCAACATTTGCAAAAAGAAAATCCATTACGAAAGTCAACAAAAAAGAAAAGAGAAAAAGTCCTTGGCCTTTACAAGCATTCAAGCGAGTTCGTGTAAACAACCGACAAATATGTAACGTTAGCACGCACACAAAGCTAAAAACTAAGTTCCTAAAAATTGTGTTGAACAGATATATTAACTACTAACGTATGTTAAGAAAAGTCTTACAGATATATATTTACCAGTAGAAAGCTTCATGCATTTGGTATATAGACTTAACGACAGCGCAAAATCTTTTCAAGCCAGCCACAAAATATTATAGTTAATTTTTTTGGCTTGCAGACGGCAATGTTTAAATGATCTTCATAGGTTGTATATATGTATGTTCAGTTAAACCTGAGACTAGAAAAAAATCAACTTAACAAGCCAGTAAAGTTGAATAAACGGCTACTTTAAAGGTTACACCTCGTACCGCAAAATGGGGCCCTTGTTCTTATTATTTTAGCCCTCTTAAATATATTAATACATCCTTACTTCCAGCATATCGGTAGATTTTTGTGTATTTACACAGGCCATTTATGAAAGCTCTTTTTTGGCTTTGACGACGGTGAAATGAATGAAAGTCACAAGATTGGATTTAGACTTTTTCGTGATGCTTTTTACTTACCGCATCGTCTTCTCATCTTAAGCCATTTTTGAAGAAAAACGAAGAAAGATGCTATTTGCGTAACCGTAATAATTCTTTGGTCTTTTCTCTCTTTAATGCGCTTCTAAGGAACTACATCTATAGATACGTACGCGTATATGTATGCACTATGTCGCGCCTTTTTACATTTTCAACGTCATCTTCGTGTTATAATAGCTTTTAAGCTTCTCAAACAAGTAGAATATAGATGGGAAATGCAAAAGAAAAAAGTAGGAGGAATATTAGATGGAAAGAGTCAAAAGATATGGTTCGTCTGAGACACACATGAAAAGGAACCTAAAAACTAAAAAGAGTCCAATTTAACTTGTATGACCAGCCAAGCGAAGCGATGAAGGAGAAGACAGAAAAGGAGCGAGGAGTTGAAGATGGAAATGCGAAGAAAATGTATATCTGTAGATATTAAGGAGGCGTTTGCTTACACACAGAAACAGATAGGTATGGTAAATGTTATAATAATAGCTTTTGAGATATAGCGCGGAGAAAGTGTAATCTTGATCTTTTTCAGGAGAAAAGAGAACAGACGACGGCAATGACACCACACCACTATTACCAAAAGAGGATCCCCTACATTTACTTAAAGCAATCAAATGAGTGTATTTATAAAAGCAGCCAACGATCCTGTCATTTTGGTTTTTACTTGTTTTTCACACACACATTTCACAAAGCGCTTTATTTTCCGTTTATGTACTTTTCTTATATAAATATGAATAGGTATACATCCTGTGTTCTTAGTTAGAGATGAAAATCTAACAGACACATAGACAGAAAATTTAGTTTTTGAAAACGATTTCTTTCTGTTTTACACTATATACATATTTCATAACTGAAAGCTTACATGGTGTATTTCATATGAAATATAATTTCAAAATTTTCGTGTATAACAAATTTTCTATCTTTTCCTTTCATTTTATCAAGTCTTTTGTTTTTCTCGCTGAGTTGTCCCAATAATAAAACCCATTCGCAGACATTTTTGGGTGTTGCGTGGGTAGATTTTTCGACTTCTTTGACATTTTATGCTACTTACATCATATAAACCTGTCTACAGCTACACACATAATCATAGTAAAGCGTCTTTTCACATCAGCTAATCTTTGATTGCTTACAAGGTTTTTATGAAAAGACTATTAGACAGCATTTCTAGTTTTAACATCCTCTGGAACAAGGCCTCTTTCACTTTTTAAATTACATCTAGTAAGTAGTTTCAGCTCGTGATTTGAAAGTTAAAGATAGATTGTAGTTGAAAATATTGATTTTTTGAGCGGAATTTTTACAGTGTTACTATTAAATGGATGTTGTACGTAAAAACGTACTGCTTGTATAACGAAATCTAAAAATAAATATTGCTTGTTACAGTATAGTGTAAGTACAAATTTAAACATCACGTTTTCTATAAAACTTTGTACATAGTTTTTTTCAAAATGTTTAAGGTCAACTGAACCCGATCAAAAACAGTTCAGCTCATCATGTTCAAATAAAGCAGGATCTTCATTTTATACTTATTGAAACTTAGCCAGCATTTTCCTTAATTTGTAGTTTTTAGTAAGCAAAAAATCCAACGTGACGCACTTGGGTATATTACTACGCATACATGAAGGTCGAATAAAGAACTTTTACAATGCATTCTACATTATTTTAGGTTGTTTGTAAATTATTTTAGGTTGTTTGTAAATTATTTACTGGTACCCATATACAGCTCTTGATGACAATGATAGTAAAATACGATGCGCAATCTTCTGGATCGAACCTTCACAAAAACAAATTGTTGTCTTTTCAGATATTCCAATTTTCCTTTTTGGAGCAATTTTGTACGAAAATACCTTGTTTGGTAAATTTGCGTTGTTGCTTCTCATTGGGTACCTAGCATATATGTAATATGCACCATCAAGATTATCATTCAGGGAAAACGAATAAACAGCTAAGACGCAACATCACGTCAGAAAATAAATGAAACGTCTTTCTGCATATTCCTCAATTTTAAAGATTTCTCCGCTATCTTCAATCCTCATCGAAATGAATACCAATCCGGATGCTATAATATTATAGTGCAGTGAATGAGTTCTCGTTTCTTTCCCAACTTGGTATCTTCACATGAAGCTGAAGTGCTGAAGAATCGGAGATAAATTCTCTGCTAACTCAACTCATTCCATAGATATTTTTACGTTTGTCTTTGTAGTCATTTCCTCCTTGCCATAGTGCTGACTGATAATATTGCGAAGATGCAGTTTAAATCAAATGTAAAAGGATGATGGTGCTTTCATATATAAATCCCTGTAATAATGAAGATAGAATATGAAAAAATTCATTCTTCTTTTTACTTTTCTATGCATGAACATGTATGCACATAAACATGACCTGAATATCAATATACATATTTTTATCAAGATAACTAGTTGTTTTTGCGGAATCCATCAGATGCTCTGCAGTCTACATTCCACATTGTTTTGTTCATTGAACGTGAAGTATAAAACAGTTTTGGCCTTATACTAATAATGTGCATTTACCTACATGCCTAACTGTAACATATCAGACCTACTTCTCTTTTTTCTTCCACATTTCAAAAAAAACTTGACAAAGCCCCATGAAAAGGAATAAAAAAGAGAGATTGCTTTCACTCGATCAAACTAGGCAATAAATCGTTTCATCTGTTTGTAGTTTGTATTTTTTTGCTCCAAGCAGAGGGAATGCAGGGAGTTGATACTCAAGAAAGAGTAGAGTTGAGTACATGGCGAAGAGAAGAGAGTAAAAATGCTACTAGTACTACTAGTGCTCTACTGGTATATATTTCGTTTTGCTCCACTCAGAGAGAAAAGAGATAAAATGAAAAAGAAAAGTGAAAAGATGAATCGAAAGAAAGTGAATTGCTTAAACTGCTGATCTAGAGACAGACACAAAGATAACACAATATAGAAAAAATATACATTCACATAAGAAAATAAAAATACATATAAAAAATCTCTATTACCAATTCGTTTTCCGTATTATTCCCTTACAAAAATAGTTACTTTTTCTGTATTTCTGTAAAAAAAAGTCGGAATCGATCACTTTCTCCTTTTCTTAGGAAGGAGCAATAGGGCCCTTTTTATTTTTGTATCTTTGTGAAACTTGATCTTTTCTTTTCTACTCGTCCCGACTGAACTCACTTCATGTTACTTTTGTAAACGAAAGTACTCATACAATATACACGCCTACATACAGTAATATTCAAAATAGGCAGTGGTACTTGTATAGTATAATTTTCTTTGGTATTATTTTTTCTTCCTATTTGAAAAGTAAATCATTTCTCTTCGCTCTGTTGTGTACGTATGTAAGTATACTCCAATCTTTGGGATGAATCTGACTGAATTTGAATATTGCCGCCAAGAGACTAGCTCACTCACTCAGACTCAACTCTGCAGTGGTAGTGCAATCTCTCATCCTCCTCCTGGAAAGATGATATGAGTTGAGAGTAAGAGAACTAACGACATTTGCAAAAATTGTCTGCGGATTCTTGTATGCATATAATGTGCCCTTACACTACATGTAAGGTTATATAAGTAGACTTAACTGGAAAGATTGAGATTGTTCTCCTGCAGCGTCTTCGATTTTTTTTCATTTCATTGTGCACACTCATATCATTTTACATAACTCTGCAGAGATAGTTGAAGGATCAGTTACAGACAGACCTGTTTTTTTCATCTCATACAAAAAATTCTATCAATGTGACAGAAACCGTGTGTTTTACATTTTAGTATGCAGAATTCTCATTAAATGTGTCGGATTGGAAAAAAGAAAATTAGTAAACAGACATTTCACAACTTTCTCTCCCAAAAATATTTACACGGTTAGTTTAACGCCAAATATAACAAATCTGAAAATAAATAAAACTGGGCGAAAACTAAGTTTGCTTTATTACCCAACCACTGAAAAAACCGAAAGTCGTAAGTAGGTGGTGAAGGTTTTTTACATCCCACGCAACTCATGAAAACGTACAAAACAGTACAATATAAAATACTATACAGGATTGTACATGAACATACATATTTCAGTAGAAGGGACAGCAGCAACGACAATACAACATCCATTCATTTTCATTTCTCCTCCACAGAGTTTGGGAAATAATGGTGTGTAACTCTCCATTATCCGTACATAAAACTAATAAGATTTGACGGAGGTTTCGACGAAGCCCCCAAGTGTATCGTGCTTGCTCTCTTTTCTTCTTCTTGCTTCCTACGCTGAACATTGCTTTGCTTTATCCGCCACTTCAGCAATATTCCAATGGCCATCTAGAATCTAGACGTTTTGGTTGGGTGGTCGTTTAAAGTTCACCACCAGCACCATCCGCTTTCTCGTTTGTGTTTTTTTGCAATGTGAATGGTCTTTGAACTTACAGGAAAGGACAACATTCCCAAACTTCTTGTATGAACACATCAATTGAGCATATATATTCATCCAACAAGTTTCTCTCACTCAAGGTATAAAACGTTAGACTGTGTAGTAAGTTGTAGCAACAACCTTTTTTCGCCTGGATTATTTGCTCCAGTTTTCACTTTTCGGGGTAATAAATGTTTGTAAAAGAAGAATTGTGGCTAGGCTTTTTACGCAATTTCGGAATGACTTGACTTTTCTTCTCTTAAGCTCTTGGGTGTATCTTTCAAATTTAAACATGTAAAAATGTAGAAACGACGCCCTTTACACTTAACATGCATGTGTCTACTGTACAATATATATTAAGTGTGGTGTTTTGTAGTGAAACAAAAAAAAGTTGTTGCTTTTACTTTTTACTGTTTTTGTGGTCTTGGTTTGGCTATAGCTTGTTGGGTAGAATGAACAGTGTGTTAGCTGCTCCAACAACAACTTCATTAATTTTTACTATGTAATTTGTGGCTTTTCCTCCCGAACCGCTCACAACTCCACAGAATAACAGTGTAATGTAGCATCCTTTTGAATTTGGGATTGAATATTATAATTCTTTACAAAATCCCCGCCTACCTCCCATATGCACTTATAAACAGAGCTTTATGGTACTACGTAACACTTTACACTACGCAAAAATTTTGCTAGTAAAATAATATTTATGCCCTAGATTTGGATGTAGGATTTTTTAACACTGTTTGCAAACTTTTTGTGCTATTTTTAAGTTCTTGAAGATGATATAAAGCCTTCGGGAAAAAGTCTATAGAGCTTTTGTTTCAATTACATTTTAGTATAAAAATAGTTTTACTAGGATGCATATGCCTATAGCAATTAATTTATTTGAAAAGCTGTCTCAATTATCTTCTAAAGCTAATTTTATGAAAATAATTTTGCTTTACTTGTACATACTATTTATGTAATTATGAATATTTTTAAAGTCATTACGCAAGCCTGTAGTATGCATGTAAAATTGTACAATTTACAACCCTCATTCAATCGCGTAAACTGTTCAATTAAGTGAATGATGATTATTAAGAGGATAAATATGTACATAAAAACATGTTTAGATAATACGCGTGTACGTTTCAGGTATATTTATTAATTTTGATTCAAAATTTGTAACTATTTTCAAAGGTAGACTCACATTCAGAAAGGTTGTTTTGTTTGATTATGTGAAGGTGGAACTTTGGGAAAGTGGAAAGTTCCAGTGTTCTTGAAAACAAGCAGGCATGTAATTTAAGTATCTTTTTAATGATGCTGTACGAATCAAGACACCTAGGCTCAGTTTAGTGGGGCCTAATGTTTAATTCGACTATCAAAACAAGTGCCAGGATTTCAACAAGAATGACGTAAATAGTCTGATTGTTAAAACAAGGGTATAAAGCTAATAATGCTTTTGAACAGCGTCCTAAGCACATATTTTTTGATAAAAATAATAATTCTAAATTTTTATTGCCTTGCTTCAAGTATGTATATTTCAAGCGATTTCATTTAGGATGGGCTTGAAGTTTTTGGCCATGACCCTGTATGTATCTCTCCTTATTTATTTTATCACAGAGTTACTAAATTTAGTGTAAACGTAAAGTTGACTAAAACATAAATGTTGGAAGAATTATCCCTTGTACTATTTATTACGTAGATGAATGTATTCATCGTAGTTATAATTTTAGTTTGTTTGTCTGTCTGTCTGTCCGTCTGTCTGTCCGTCTGTCCGTCCGTCCGTGTGCGCTCTAACTTTGAAACGCGTCAACCGATTTA
>JAQFXM010001347.1:0-33328 GCA_034693345.1 Entomobrya multifasciata
CTGAAAACCAGGAATTGTAGTTAAAATTCTGGATTTTTCAACCCTCTGTAATTTTTATTATACCACTGTTAATCAGGCCAAGTTGGTAGTATTTCACATCTACAAAAACCGTAGTTTCTAAATACAATTCACATTATTCTTCAAAACTATCTGAGGTATTAGAAAATTAAGCTTAAACTAATTCCGGACCTTTATTGTACAGGGTTTACGTCAGTGTAACTTGTGACATTAATATATTTTGGTGCCCTTTGCCATTTTCTGCAGAGTCCCATTTATTTCCGGAAAAATGGTGGCACGAGAAAGTAAAAAAAAAACACTACTGCATTGTATCCTAATTACTTGACAGCAGTACACTTGACTATAAAAGAATCTACCATTTAGTACCTGTTTCTTTTTGGATAAAAAAGTTTTTCTTTTTTGATTTGCCTATTTTTTATTGTTGTACGATTATTATTTTTATTGGTGAAGTTAACATGTCATGTCTCTTTTGTCCGCCGTGGTCGGTTGGTCTGAGAGGAAGGGAGAAAATTGCAGCAAGGACAAGGTTAGCATTTAACATTTTTAATGGTCGTACTACTCGGACTTGACTGATTATGGATTATCAGTCAGTCCTCAGTATAGCAAAGTCATATATATGACTACTATGATGAACGATAATATTTTTTTTGACAATGTGGAAAAATGCCAGGACGATGCACCATGCACCACACTACCAATAATAATAATCGTCAAGCCAAGTGCCTTGCTTCAAGTCTTCTTCCTCCTCTCTTTCAACAAGGAAAAATTCCTCCATTGTACACATGTCATGTCGCAAGATAATGACGATGAAAATTACAGTAAATCTTGTGTATTTTTTTCTATTCCTTTACTACATGTATACAGGTTCTACATGAGTGGCCTCTACTACGACAATATCTACACTGCTCTTGTAAGCGTACCTTATTTCCCCCCTCCTCCGCAACGGAGGCAGCGTAATCATCAACTTGATGGTGGAGTTTGGTTGGTTGTTCGGGTTCCTATTAAATGAAGCGTTGTAGCAGGACGCATTAGTCAGTTTAGGGATGGCAGCCTGCATGAACGGATCGTCATCGTCTCCCTCCACCTCCTCTTCTCCAGCCACAGCAACCACCTCCTCCTCTGCGCTGGGTGCTGCTGAGAGAGTGTCAGAGGAAACCACAACCTCAGAAAATACGGAGAACTTAAATAATCAGATAAACGGGGAGGAAAGTGATAACCCCTTGGGGAAAAATTCTGACCTACAATCTGTGAGTGATTCAGGAGAACGGTCTATGGAGACTTGTTTTTCATCGTTTGACCGTGATGGGTAAGTCAAGATAAGATTATTACTGTTCATTTTATAATTAAGGGGTTGCGATGTGATTGCCTAATTATGTGAATATATTATTATTTGGTCAGTTTTAATGTTAACCTCAAAAAGTTGAAAAAGATCGTGAAAGCATTTTTATTGCCATTTTAGTGAAAGTCCATAATGCAGATTTTACAAGTAGGAGTCTTCCTTTTTTTATTTTGTTTGATCGATAAAAGAGGTTGCATTTGGCTGTGATATTTTTACTTTTTACGTCGTACTAGTCAACTAGTCACCCTAACAATAAACCTTTCTTTACACTTTGTTACTTTTTGGACTACTATGTTAAATCACAAATTGAGGGATCTAATTGGAAGAGCATTTATGTTATGTTTTTATAATATGCCCATTTCTTTATGTTGTTTGTATATGAAAATTGGGTGTTGCAAAGTATAATTGAGTGATTTCGGAAGGTTAATTTATGTTTTCTTTTCTTTACAATGACCTTTATTAATGTTATTGATATGATTTATCTTGGTAACAGGGATGGCTTCCTGAACTACGCCGAGTTCGTGGTGCTATGCAGAGCTTTATTTCGAAACGAGCGAGATAAACCTTATAATGTGGAACCTAAGAGGTTACGCGATATGTTTGATACTTTTGATATCAATAAGGTAAACGAAAATCTACGTTGATTTTGTGAAATAATTTGCACACTTGATTCATGTTTCATTTGGTTCATGTTTGTTTACTTTTGCAGGATGGACTCATTGACATCAACGAGTTTGAGCTGTGCTGGCAGAAATGGATTCGGAAGGTAGAAAAAAATAGATAAAAACCCCATGTTTTTAAATAATCATAGGCAATCAAAACTCAAATTGAGTCGCTATTTTTAAAGTTATTGTCCACCGATATTGAATTGTTGCTTACACAGCACGTTATATTCATTTTCCTAATCACAAGACTATCCCATGTTTCCCAAAGAAGTAGTTTTATAAGGATAGCAGTTGCACGTCTGATAAAGTTACACTATGATAATCTTTAAACAAGCATTGCTGAAAGTAGATAAGTGTGTAGCATGTGAAGTGGTGTTGATAATGGTGGCCATACGGCTTTTTTTACTTCTTTTCATTTTCCCATATCCCCCATGTAGACTCGCCTTTACTTGATTGAACACCACTCACCATTATCATCAATCCCAATCCGACAAAATTGTATTTTGCAAAGTTTCATTGTAGCAAACAGTAAGCAGTTGCCGTGGTAAAGGTGAAAACTATTTTTAGAGAGTTTTCCTTTTTCCTTTGTATATTTCGCATACACATAGTAGACATAGAAAGAAAAACAATATATCACTATGATGACATGATAAGGGAAACGGAGAGTTTTTGTAGTAACGAAAAACTTTGTCCTTTTGTATTATTCTCACCTGTAATTATAAATGAGTTTTTTGAGGAGGGAGAGAGTTAAGTTTGATTTTTCTTGTTTTTACAGAAGAGCACTTCTATTTTGTCGTAGTAGTAAATGTCGTGGTGGTTTGGTGATGGTCCGTGTCAGCTTGCACCGCACCACTTTTTCTCCTTTCTACATCCCTATCTCATTTCGTCATAATATCATCATCGTCATTCTGCATTATTGGTGCAGGTTCCGTCTTTTGTTCTTACTGCTACCACCACCACGACAAGAAAGGGAGGAACGACCACCTTCAAAGCATGTAATCACAATCAAAGAGAAAGAAAAATGTCAAGTAGTCTGACGGAGAAGAAATGTAATAATAATCATTACTATAACATCAGAAAAATAAGTTGTAGTAGTAGTAGTAATAGTCAATAGTAGTATTTAGGTCCTTTTGTCGCGTCGTCAGCTTTAAGTCAATATTGTTATTATGAGTATTTATGGCAGTTATCTTGACATGTTCCTTTGTCGTAAAAACAATTATATCGCAGCTAACTTTTTTTTTACGTTGCTTGCTGAGTAGTCAAGGTGAAGTCAATGTAGTAGTTAGGTGCAATATAACTTTACCTAAATAGTTGGGTTGACTTGATGTTACGTCGTCATCATCAATTTAGTTTTGTTGGGTACACGCACGTACAAATGTAAGCTTTGTAGTATGAGAATTACGAATCTTTTCGTCATCGTATAAATATTTTTTGACCATTATTTATTATATCTACTCCCAGAAAATCGCTTAATTTTTAAGTAATGCCAACAAAGAAAGAATATAACGGAGCTGAAAAATCCTTCGGTACAATTTATAGAATATGTTAGGAATATGTAAAGCCTAGCACAAGCATAAAGAAAGCATGTAGTTTGAAGTAAAGTCAAGAACTTTGAGGCCCGTTTAGCTATTTTTTGGTTTGCATGCTGGCATGCAACATACGATGGTGTTTAGTAGTGTAAGCTCAAAGTTCAGAGGAACGGAAAATAAACCCTTTTTGTCCGTTGTTCCTTGTTATCGTTGTGCCTGGTACCGGGTAGCACCAGTCATTGATTTGGCCCATGACATTTTCTAATACCGACTTCACTTCCTATCTCGATCCCACTGTATTGCAGCAGAGCGCAGCGGAACATCACCAATCATGATCATCACAAGTTGTTAAAATAAAATGTTCCGTATAGCAGCAGAGCTCTAGAACTAGCTGTTTTTGTTCCCCTCTGCTGTGCTTCTGCTGGTTTCGTCGGAATATAATGATCTTCCGGTGGTGGTGTCAGCATTGTGAAAAGTAATCAAGGCTGACTGAGAACTGAGCTGACTGACAGGAAAAAATGAATAGTTTTTCCAAGTTCTTCCACCTTTTTTACCTTTTGGAATGACGATGATGATGAACATACCACCAACTTAACTCCGTTTTTATAATACTTTAAGCAATGTAAATTAGAAACACGAGGCTAACTAAATTATAAGCGTCACTGAGGATGGCGTGTGTGTCCAATTTACTCTGTGCACATTCATAGATGTTACGTGATTTTGTTAGTTGAGGGTCAAGAAATTGATGAAATTGCCAATTTTGTGTTCGTTATTTTACAGATCGTCCGTCCTGTCTGCTGTTTGGTCGTTGTCGATGTGCAAAACGACTTCATCAGTGGCTCTCTGGCCATTTCCAAATGTCCTGCAAAGCATAATGGTGAAGAAGTGGTGGAGCCGATAAATCGTCTTTTGGATACCGTGGAATTTGACTGTGTATACTATTCCCTCGACTGGCATCCCGATAATCATGTATCCTTCTACGATAACGTTGCACTCCGCAAGTTACACTCGTCATCAGGCGTGAAGACTCCGGAAGAGGCACAATTGTTTGACACCGTTATATTCGAAGGTCCTCCAAAGATGGAACAGAAACTATGGCCACGACACTGCGTACAGAATACTTGGGGCGCCAAGATTCACGAAAATATTAAAATTGTCGAAGGCTCTCCCTTCATCTACAAAGGGACTAATCCTGAAGTGGACTCATATTCGGCCTTTTTCGATAATCAGAAACTGGCAAAGACCTCACTAGATATGGAACTAATGAACAAGGGCGTTACGGACGTGTTTTTGTGTGGGATTGCGTATGATGTCTGTGTAGGCTTGACAGCACTGGATGCTATTGGTCTGGGATACAGAACTATTCTGGTGGATGATGCTTCTAGGGGAATTACGCTCGACGATATTGTTATGATGAAAAATAAGGTGGAAGAGGGTCATGGCCTTGTTGTACAGAGTGATGAGGTGGGTGGTCGGGATTTGAATGCAGTAGTTGGAAACTGGCGTGTTATTGCATGTTTTTTTAAATTTTAGATCATTATTAATTATTTATGATTCTATTTTTAGATTAAAGCCATGGTACAAGGCCGGGATAGACGTCCTGAACTTGGTTACAAACTTGCAATGGAGCTACGTAAACAAATTAAACAGTTGGAACAGGAAAATAGGATCTGAATTATTGTTCCTCGTTGACTATTAATTTTTCACTATGCCATATCATCTTCATCAGTTGAGTCGTCTTCGTCTTCAACTTAAGTCAATAAAACAAATTACGTAACATTGTGTATATTCAATTGAGTCAGTAGTAATGTAACTTGTTAACCACCAAAAAAGATTTTTAAATCTCGAATAAGTAAGGCTAATAAAAGTATAATTTTTTGTTCAATTTAGTTAAAAACGACCGCGAGCAATATTGTTAAAGTTATCTAATTACTTTATAACGCAAATTATTAATTATTAAAACATGAAGGTTACATTGTAATCAATATCAGTCAGTTAAGTTAGTCACTAAAGTATTGAATTACTGAATTAATTAATTATTTTCTAGTATTATTTGTTAATCTGGTAGTACACTTGTTGTACCTTAAGATAATTTTAGTAAAAAATAGTTGTGATTGAATTATCAATTATTGTACTACTTATTATACTACTTATGCTACTTATAACGCCATTGAAATACAATAATACTACGAGTAGTAACAAAAACGTAACCACAAATTATATTATGATGAAGCGTTTCATCGAGAAATTTTTGGTAGTACATTTTAAACTATGTAACTAAAATTATTATGAAAATATATTTATTAATATGCAACGTACTTCTGTAAAGATGAAAAGTGACAAACAATGTACACAAATCTGATACCTTTTTCAGAACTGAATTTTTAGTTATGATTTTACTTAATAATTAGTATTTTAAGTTTGTATTCTGAACTGCTCAGTTTAGCTTGTTTTAAATAATTATTGTAATCAAATGTAGCTGCTGAGTTATAGTATTATCAGGAAACAATGTAGTATTTTTTCGTAACTGCCAGTCACTAGACGTTCACAAATTTATTTATTTTTTGTTGAGATCGTTATAGATTATATTTACTTTGTCATGTAGTCGGGAGTAAATGGGTTGTAGTGCATACAAAAGAGGAATTTAAATTGTCACACGGCCTTACATTCGTTGCCTTACAGTACACAACACACACGACAGTCATGATTATTATTATAAATGCAAATATAGTAGTATATAAAACATTAAACTGTTATGATTATGTCCACGTTGTCTATGTACTGGCAACACAATAAAAATGACAGATTACGAGTTCAACATTATTATAATATATTAAGCTACAATGTACTATTGCAAAAACCTGTCCTGGTAGAATAAGTAGTTTTATGCAGTTGGGAGTGTGCGATTAAGTTCGAAGTGCAAGACTACATAGTAAAAGTCAAGACAGACACAAACTTATCATAAATTACGTAGTTTGTAGTAATTGTATTTATTTGCAGGTTTCTTTTCCCATTAAATGTATTCAAAGATAATGCACAACGCACACTGTAATCATACAACCTATCAGTATATTACTTTGCAAATTATTTGTTGAAAGCATGCATTATTGAGAGAAAATTTAGAACCACTGCTACAGATTGTTAGAAAGTAGCTGATTATGAGATCTGGTGGTCAGCGTATTAAAATCCGTTAATGAAATAAATTAAACAAGTAATTGTTGAAAACTCAGAGAAGTATCTAATATTAGTAATTAAATTTAATAAAACATGAGTGATATTTAACAAAATATCGCTTTCTATCCGTTTTTTTGTTTGCATTGTAAATTTGCATTAGCTAAAGTTTATTGACTGTATAGCTAGTTGTGGTAGTCATGATGGTGGTGGCATGGCTGTGGCGCGGCGTTGCCCGATTTTTATTTGAGTGACGGCTGGTGACCACCTACTTGGACATAATGAGTTCATTTCATTCTTGTTTTGCTTCGGATAAAATAATGATGTGATGAGGATGTTGATGGTGATTATCAAGATGAGATTTTGGTTCGGTTCTTAGTTGGAACATTGAATGCATGGATGGGTTCCTCCTCCTAAGATTTTTTTTGCCATGTTCATGTCATCATGATCGTCCTTCTCACAAGGAACAAGTATGACCCAGAGCTCACGCAAAAAAATTGTGTGTGTACCTTTTTCTTCATCTTTGTTGCATTAGCTTTGCTACCACAATCACACCACCACCAGCCTGCTTGTCTCCATACCACCACCACACGTCTACCTCATCTTTCATTCATGATCTCTCTTGTTGCTCGAGGTGGTGCCGTAAATCTCTACTCAAATCTCATTTTTTCATCATCTTCACTTCACCAGAATTACCATATTGTCTGTTATATATATTATGTATGTATGTATATTGCAGATTGCAGCTTAATTCACCCTGTCTTGTCTGTTTGGTGAATTCAGTATTACCAATTTTTTCATACCTTTCCTATTCCTCTGCTCTGATGCGATGATGTCATAGTAGAGAAACCATAACTAGACAGTAAAGAGTTACAGAGCAAAACCATGGCCTACCACAGCGACAACGACCAACAAAAAAGGGTTTGTCTTTTGCACTTTTTTGCTTCCTGTGCGTGGCAACTTGACTATAACATCACTGCAAACAAGACAACTTCTCTTACTAAGCAGAACAGACCATTGAACAACTGCATCAAATAAATTATCATCCTCATATCGTAAAAATCCGACACAAGCTCTACTTAAAAATTCAAATAAATGCAAACTAGATTAGCAAGGAGAAAAACAAACGATTGTGGAAATAAATCACTTTGTTGGTTTTCTAATCCACTTACAGGGTAAAAAATAAACGTGAATTTACACAAAATGGGGATGATGACTCATCATACGATGATGGTCTATATGATCTTAACTTAACAAAGACGCTGAAAATGATGATGACATAATGATCATTGCCACTAATCGTTCATCCATATCATCGAATTCCCTACCAAAATATAAAGTTCTAAAAAAAAGTTGACTTCACGTTGAATAGTAGGTGTGGTGACTGCTGCTGGTGAAGAAGAAGATGATGATGACGATGTTGATTGATCGATTATTATTGATAAACAGTCAATTCTCATCCGAAATTATATGGAAGATATTGCTAAAGTAAAATAGTATTGCTTTAAAATGTGACCAGCTTTTAGACACACACGGATTTTTGAAATGGGTGACGTGAGAAATGAACTGATTAACTTTTTTCTGGGACACACAACGAAACAACTAGGGTTTATGTGTATTTATGTGGTGGTTACCTTAGCTATTATTTGTCGATCTTATCAACATCCTCATCATCACACACACGAGCACATCCCATCATGTTCATCTTGTTTTTGACTTGACTTGACGATAATGATGATCCACCGACAAACATACATACATGCTTGCTCCTCCGAACTACGAACATTTTTAAAAGATGGTATTCATGTCATGATGACGAATTTTTTATTCGTAAATATTCTAAATGTACCAAAGATTTATATTCATGCATATTATGAAGTTTGTATAAGTTTACATCATTTTGAAATAAGTATGATTATTTGGTAAAGGTACCATTATAAAAAACGGGTGGTGATGTTCGTAGTTCAGGAACTGGTAACCTCCCAAGAAGAAAAGGTGACGAAATCGGTAAAAATAAAATCAAAGTTTCTTTGTCAAGTTTACTTTTTGTCGTTATGCTTTTTTACTTGTGGCTTTTCTCTAATCCATTTCAAAGTTTTATTCAAAAAGAGGGAAAAATATGATAGAATATTCCACATTTCTGATTTATAGAGATGCAAATGATGCGAAATGAGTAGAGTCGTGTTTTCTATTGAAAAATTTTGGTGATAAAAAGGCATTCGATTCCTCATGAAATTTTAGAACTTTTGCTTAAAATATAATTACAGCTAAACAGCCGAAAATGTGGTTTGGTTTTTGTTTGGGGAAATGAAAACAGGTAATTTGATACTTGCTACCTTTTTCATAAAGCTATACATTTTGTGATGACTGACGGTATTTTGTATAGTATACCTTGTTGTTTGTGATCTGTGCATATATGTGATTCCGATGATCCTCAACAAAGTTTACAATTTTCCTGAGTTCCTGGAACAAAGAGAGAAAAACAGCAAAAATGGTTGAATGCTTGTTGGTGGTGTCGAATAAAATGCTATTCTCCTTGTTTTGCTTGACAGCCGGTCTCTCTTGTGATCATCCAAGATGAAAATCAAGACCGAAGGCACGTGTTCCCTTGCTCTTTGTCAAACAAAGAGCATTATCTAAAAATGGGTTGTTTTTTGGATGTTTTGCGGTAAAATAATAAATTACATGCTTTCTAGTTTTTTTATTCTTGGTTTTCAGGAAAATCATCAAATTATACGATTTATTAATGGTGATCTGCCTGACATCCATTGGGTTTTTGATTGAAGGGTGCATTATCATTATTTTGTGCAACGTTTCATTGGCAGTTTTACTAACTACTTCATAATATTTCATTACATCTGAAAACATGGAAGAATGACATTATGCAGCACACTATTTTATGGTTCAGCATTGCTTGTTACGGCTGCATTTTTTTATGTGTCTCGCTCGCTCTTTTGTTAAAGGAGCAATTTCGGATAAAGCTGGTAAAAGTGGAAAAAAGGTATCTTGCATAAGAAATGGATTTTATTAAATTTTTTACAGACAAAAGGGTCAAAAGCGGTGTTAGTGGTTATGGTAAAGCATCTCTTGATGAAGACGGCGACGACTATGCGATGATGATACTGACGAGAATTAGACGTGACAAGGAAGGCCAGGGAGTGTAGGTGGTGACCGAGCCAATAACTCATTCAGCAAATGTCATAATGATAATAGTAGTGACTGTGATGAAGATTTTTTTCTTTTGAGGTGGTTAACACTTTTTGACGATGGTGGAGGAGACATCATCATCTCCAACAATAACACATGTACTATTACGCGTCTTCTCTTTTTTTTCTGCGGTTTTCCCTGCAGTGGATATACACATACATGCATAATAATATGTACCTTCATTTCTTCATGTGCTTGATTAAGTTGCTTACTTTTGCAGACAACAATCAACTTGATCAACAATATTATTATGCATTTGCACTGCTCATGTTATATATTTTTTTCTCGGAGGAAAGAATGACAAGAGCGGTTACGTGGTCTTCACTGACCATTCATGGTATTGCTCTTGTAGTCTACACGATCATCAAAGTTACCATCAACACCAGTGAACAAAGACAAATATATTTTCTTAAAATCAACAACCGTAACAAGTTTCAAAACTACAAAAGTTAGCATGGTGAATAGCTTTCCACCAATGTGTGAATTTGATCTGGTCTAGTCTACCGAAGAAGTGATAAAATTTAAGTTTGTCTCGTGTTGCCCCAATCTCTTCATATTCAGGCCAGGCCAGGCAGGGTAACCAGACCTGACCAATTTTTACGCAAATATATTACCCAACACATCCGGCTTTTTTTTTATCAAACCAACTATTTTATCGATGAAAAAGTTTCTGTTGCAAATTAATTGACTCATTTAAACATTTTAACGGCAGGATTAGGCGACTGCGTTCAGGGTCATCTGATAGCATCTCTAACATTTTCATTGTCAATTCACATTACTTCTTGTGGGGAGCTTGAAGATGTTTGAGATGCATAATATGCATTGCATATCATGGTGGTAATGCCCAAAGAAAAGTAATTTCCTGGAGTAATAAGCATATCAATGACCATTAAATGGTAATTACATTTAGCCATTAAAAATGGTAATGACAAAAAGTGGAGACAGCCGTTCCCTACAACAGAGTGTAGTGATTAGTACTCAGTCAGTACAGTAATTTGTAGCAATAACTGGACTAGTGATACATGCAATTTTGTTGCATATTTTTTTACAGAGGATTAACTAACATTAAAGTTTTTATTTTACATTCTAATAAAGTTTGATAATACTGGCAGGTAGGCACCAAAATAAAGAAGATTCCAACAAAGGAATGATGCGGATGAGTTTAGATAATCTGATGATAAAAAGTGTATATTAAGTAGCAGTAAATAGAAATAATGACAAGATCAAAGATGCACCAAAAAACAAGTGTTAAGTTGAAAGTTGAACAAGTGGCAATAATCATTAGGATAAGATGACCACTGCCACCAGCAACAGTACCATCATAAGACTGCGACAATGTTGCCGTTGTGTAATGTAAAACTTGACAAGAGTAAACGCTTTTTTTGGTACGCAAGCGAGGAATATAAAGGTATGTGGGTGTAAGTTAAGTACATCTGTCATTCTTTTGCATGACTTTTTTCTTTTGATTTTTTTAGCTTGATTAAAATGTACACAATTTATGTGCCTTACTATTTTGAACTTGTTATTATAACAATAATGAGGATGATAAAAAGATAAAAAAAATATATATTTATATTGCTGCACTGCACTCTGCCCTGAACTGAACACTTGAACACACGACAAAATGTCAAATGTCAATTATGACAGTGTGGCAGTTGAGTCAAGTATAAAATAACTTAATATACAAAATTGTGTTGTATCAAGTGACATATTAGCATTTTTTATTGACGCTATCACAGCATCGCAGCAGGTCTTCTTTTGCTTCAGCTTAGATCATTTTTTTCTTCTTTGTTCTGCTCATCTTTCGCCTTTTAGTTTACTGCAAGGTTTTCCCCATTTTCACCATTGTCGTTAGTACTCACTCTGTAGTAAAATATTTATGAATATTAGAGAAGAGCTGACATATGGACTAAAATGGAAATCAGAGGATATGGTACGATGTACAACAATGCCGGGTTTTATGTACTGCTGCTGCCTTGTTTGTTGGTTTAGTGCAAAAAAGTGCATACCTATATTGCTATTTGATGCTGATCGCACGAGGATTTGAAAGAAGAAATCTTATATCTAAATTGCATATCATAATTTAATACTTTGACTTTACTTGAGAATGCTTGCACAAAATTTTGGCACAATGCATTAAATGTTGAGTTAAAACGCTTGGATTATGTCCATATGAAAGCGTGTTATCTTAGATAACGACTTAATTGTAACTTAATTCATAATTTGTTCTTTTGTCGCCTGTTTTATGATGTGTTTGAAAAGGAATTTTATTCACAAATAAATAATATTATTATAAAGAGCAATACACTTTATTGATGCATTTTTTAAATCAAAATTTTAAAAATTTACTAAATGCAATTTGCAGACGTATGCGTCTTCTTCATCTTGTTTGTTGTAATTAAAATTCTAATTCATTTTTTAAACTTCTCTCTTTGAAGCATGGTCATGCGTACAATAACTCTATTTTTTAAAGCTAATTGTAGTCATAACACTTTAATGGCTGGGGTGAAGGTAATCTTCAAATCACATATTATTGCATGTATATTATCACATCATCACTTTGTTCTGTCCACTAAATTAACGATTAGTGTTGCATGTAAGCAGAGAAAAACATGACCATTATCATTTCATTCTTTAGCATCTGCTGCAAATTTACGTTAATTAAATTAAGGATAAAACTGATAAGTTACTCATATGATAATCTGGAAATATTCCAAAAAATGAGTCAGTAGTCCATAATATTTTATTTTGATAAACTTTAATTGTCTGTTTGATAAAGGACTACTTGTTTTTATAAATGCTTTGAAAATTATTATTGACGCCGACTTTGAAAATAATGTGATTATGTGATTATTGTGACGATGTTGATAATTTCCTGCTTATAAGATCCTAAATGATTTCTTGGTACTTGGTTATAATTTTGAAAACTTCAACGGGTCACTCACTATTCAAAAAAAATGCTCTTGGACCTCTTCTCTGTAGTTCATCATGCATTTACATAGTTCATTATATTAATGTAAAGCAAAAAATGGCGACAGTGAGACATAAAATATATGATTTACTTTTCAAATCAACGGATGCTAGTGTTAATTTAATGATTGTACATGAAAAACTGATTTTTTTACGATTATTTTACTAGCACATTTGCAATACGCATCATGAATAAAGATGAATGGGAGGAGATTTCATCAAACGAAACGAGAAAAGTACCAAACCAACCAAGGCTTTATGATTTTTTTCTTCACTCTATTCAAAAAAGTCCAGTGTAATTTTAGCAAATGTCAACATACATATTGATGAGGAGGCTGAGTACTACTGTGGAGTTCATTGAATTGGAGTAGACAATGGTTGAGAAAGAAGAGAAATGTGAAATTTGAGACTAAAAGTGGGATCAAAAAGGGACATCAGTATCACATCACATTACAAAGTGAGGTGCGAGCGCAGCGCGATCAGAACCAGGGAGGATGACAGAGACGGACGAAATGTGGTTCAGTGTGTGTGATAGGTGGTTATAGTGAGTATGATGAAAGGAATTAAGAAAAGGTGCATTACTTCTGCTGCTGCAATGCATCACCTCACCATCATCATCGCATCATCATCATGACTGCCAGCCGGAAGAATGGATTTGTTATATAAAAAAATCCAAGAAAAAGTGGACTGGATGCTGAAACGATGATCTTTACTTCTGCCTGGCTCGGCTGGACGGAAGAATGAAGCGTGCCATGTTTTCATCAATGACATGGCAAGGCATATACCACACCAGTGGACAAGTCAGTTACTGTTGAGCCATTGACCAAGTAACAACTTTTTGAGAAGTTGATTTTTTTTTTCTGTGGGATCTTCAGGCTTACTATGTGTCTGTCTTTAATAAAGTCTTAAATTACCCCGCATCTATGAATCAACCTAATTCCTGAATTAGTTAACAAAATGACGTGTAATATTCGTTTAATGAGTATTATTACGGTGCCAAGTTCTGGTGTTATCACTCGGGAGCCTCCACCACCAATTATAAACTTGGTGTATTGTCGCCACCACCTTGTTTTTCTTAAAAAAGGAGCAGGTATATAAAGAAAACATTTTTTACACAAAAAAATAATACACAGACAATATAAAGTTAAGTGAAAGTGACAATGGTAATAATGGTAAAAAATAAGATAGCTCGAAAGGAACACTGTTTTTGTAATATTTTCAACTGTCATTGTTACACTTTATGTGAAATGCTGAATACTGTTTGTTCAGTTTCCCTGACTATTTTCAAACAAAAGGTGAGAACGAAGAGAAAGCTGTTAGACACTTCAAGAAAAACAATAACATTGGGAGTGAAAACAAATAACAGAATTGTGATAATGATGAGGAGGACAAAACGATTGAGAAAATTTAAAAAAGCTGCTAGTGCTGATGATGTGATTTTCTTAGAAGCAACAACGGATTATTATTTTTGTAGTGAAGTGATAAGATTTAAAGTAGTTGGTAATTTAAGTACTGATTTAAAAAATTGCAAATGTTTCAAGTTACCCCATGAAAGAAATGTGGTTAGATTAAGAACCTGATTATTATTTACACAGTTAGTTAGTGATAGAACAAGTCACTTTATTATGGTAATGGCGAGTTCTCGTGGTACTAAAGCGTGCCATTTAATTGGAGTAATGCTACAACTGTTCCTGTTACTGGTGCTTGTAGTTATAGTAATGCTGCCAACGTCTGGGATTTGTGCGGATGGTCATGGAGACAAAGAAGGAAAGAAGGAGGAGCAGCTGTTTCTACCGGGCAATTACTTTGTCATGCACCAGGATCTAAGCCATGCCACACTGGAGATCAAGGTGGATGGAACGATTGAGTGGGATAATGGTACTCCCACGCTATACAGTAAGTAAATGTAGAAATATATAACTTCCGGTTTTTGAAAATATGTATCGGTGGATGGATCGGATGTGGTTGGAAATTAGAGGAAGAGTGGATTTTAAAAGAGATATTTATTTGGTTTGGCTCAGCTGTGTTTCGTGAGCAGATAATCTGCGGTGGGGGAAGTTGCTCCAGGGACGAAAGAATGTACACTTTGGAAGCTATAGCAACGCGACACTGGATTTGCATGAGTGGGAAAGGAAAATTGTACACTGTTCACCAGCAACAGTACTATAGGGTAAATGACATGAAAACTATGATCAGTTCAGTAGAGTTAACTATAATCTTAATGGCTTTAAATTTTTATTTTTATTGTTTGTATTTTTATTCATTGTTTATAGCTGGAACGAAAAAAGATTCAGCATCTTGCTCGAATCCGCCATGAAACCACAAAAAGAACTAAACGTCGTTGGATGCATGGTCCTAGAAGTAACCACACTACCAATACTAAAGTCGCCGATGGTCCTCCATCCCCACCTTCTGATTGCCTGTTTAAAACATTTGAATTCAACCCTGATGAAAGTTATGAGAGAAGTGTTGGCATTTACTCCTACCCTCACTCCAATTTCACCCATGGACGTTTTCTCTCCATTGACCGGTCCACGTTGGAGGCGCGTAGTTACCGCAAGCCATTCCACAATTTGCATCGGCATGGCCATGTGAAAATCACTCAGCTACCTATAAGCCACCTAGATGAAATTGTGAATAATACTAGATTTGGAAGGGGAGCTCTGTTCAACTTCCGTGTTAGGCAGTGCATCATTCATCTCCTTAAATGTCCGAATCATCAAGCAAAAATCAAAAAAAGTCATGGGGCCTCAAGGGGTTCTCCACATTTCTTTAGGATTATTCAACGGTGCAAGAGAAGAGCAGAGAGGACAACGACTGATCATCAGAAATTACCCAAATGTCAAGGTAACCGGAAGCGTCGTCTCCTTCGCCGGAAGAGGAGAAAGGATTTTCAGGAAAAATCCCTCGTGTAAATTTTTAGTATGTTGTATGTATGCCGATATATTTGTTGAAGATATATAAGTGCAGTTAATTCCAATTAGTATGTTTTTTACAGTAGATGAATGTTTTCGATATTTTGAATTGAAAAATAAAATGAAACTAGATAATTTTCGGAAAATATCCACAATGAAAACTCAAGATTGATTTTTAAATGCATATTTATTGATACAATTATTTCACAAAAACAGATCAAGATGATATCTTACGCATAAAAAATATGATACAATGACCATTGTAAGAATGATGATATCGTAACAAGAAAATAACAAATGGTCAGTGACATACGTAATTAATAAAAGAATCGGCGACAAAGAAAAATTACAACTATTGCACAAAATGTCGTGAAGGAATGGATACTACCATAAAAAGGTTTTGCTGTTTTCTATTTTTTACAAATCACTAACAGCAGAAAAATGCAAAATTCACATGCTTTGATCTCTCAATACTTATTGTAAAAATTCATAAGTATAAAAGTGTTAATAAAAATTACAAAAAAAATACTACGCTTACGAACTACATTTTTGGAGACCATTTTAGTCTTTGATAATTACACAATTCCCTTTACATGCAGAAAGGAGTCTCTTGTGACATTTTTAAATCGGTAAAGCTGTTTTAGTTACAATAGCATCCCTGTTACAACGTAAAAATATTCCAGTTTAGGGTAAAGTATTAAGTTTTCATTCTTTTGCCCTGTCATAATCCTACAGTCTCCTTCGTCTTATCAATAATCCAGAACAACTAGATACTTAATTGTGTACTAATCTGTACCAACCACCATTTTTAGAAACAACTAAAACTACAGTTACAATTTTTTAAGAACAAAAACATTGTATGAATGACTAATAACGATGAACACCAATAGATAGCATTTAGGTTACATAAAAACTAGACAATATTCAAAGGTAAATCCGTATAAAGTAATAAAAATGGATATTGTTTATACAGCAGGTCCACAGTTAGATTTGAGAATCATAATCTTACAATACATCATGATACTACCGTTGTGGTGAGGAACATTATTCGGTACTTTAAAAAAAAAGCAAACCTCCCAGACGGCACTATGTATATTGAAATCTACAAAAATAAAATAAAATTTTAGTTGCTTTGGTTATTATAACGGATTCTTTTTCAGTAAAAACAGTATTAGCGCTAACAGAAAACACATTACCATTTCCAGCTTCAGTAGCTCAACCTTTTTGCAACACGACCGCTCCTAGTAGTAGTTAGCTGAGGTTCCATGGATTTCTTTTGTTTTCGTTCCATCCTCTCCTTTTGTAACTTCAACTTTCGTCGCATCTCTATAATTTGTGGAGTATGAGATTTCTGGCGGAAGAAACGCTTTGTTTTTGACTTTCGCTTTCTGCCCTTTCGAGATTTGGCAAGGGAAGACGATGGCCTTTTCTTATTTGGTTCTGCTGAAGGGACATATTGGACAGGGTGATATCTCGGAAAGTATTCGGGTGTCATCCGTCCTACATCAGATGTATTCCCAACTGACAATAACTCGAAATCATCATCATCCTCTTCTCCTTCCGGCCCTGTTGATACTTTAGGTTTGGAGAAACCCGGAAGTATTTTTTCGATATCCAGTTCATCCTCCTCACTCTCTTCAGACTGCTCGTCGCCCTCACCTTCACCCTCACCCTCACCCTCGCCTTCACCCTCGCCTTCACCCTCGCCCTCACCTTCACCCTCACCCTCACCCTCGCCCTCGATCTCACCCTCACCCTCGCCCTCGATCTCACCCTCACCCTCACCCACAGTGGTTCCTTCATTTTCGGATTCGGTAAGTGGTTCAAGCCCTTTTTTCATCAACTTTTCGTTCTTACTTGCATCCTCCTTCTTTTGCTCATAATCATATATTTCCTCAAACTTTGTGAACCCCAACCTCCTGTACTTGTATAGTTCCAGGAGTCTTAATTTTAACTCTTCTTCCTTCACAAGATTATTCATAAAGGTATCGTAGTCTTTCTTGGCAGGAAAAAATTGGATGAATGGGCGCATGGGTGGTGTTATTTTCTGCCTATACGATTCTACTTTTTCTCTGACTCCAGGGACCTCACTGGTAGGATGGTCAGAAAAGGCAACTATTGAAGTAGCTGTTGACGGTCCTGCCAGTGCTGGTAGTGGTCCCTTATTTGCACAAGCCTGCTGGACTTTCTGGATTCGGAAAAATTCGGCAACCAACTGATATTCTCGAACAATTCTCTTTCGTTTCGCTCTCTCCCTCACTTTCCTTGCATACATGTCTATCAATGCGAACTTCATGCCCAGCTCTACTTCATCATCATCCGAATCGAAACTGAGATTTGAAACAAGTTGCTCCGCCTCATTCTCCCATTCCTTTTCATAATCATCTCGTTTCGGCATCACTCCCAACAATCGCATTTCTTCTTTTGTAATTTCAAGTGGTGGTAATTTTGATGTCAGGCTGGGAGATAGCGGTCCCATTGGAACAGTGTTCCTTTTGTTTGAAACCGGTTGATCGTCATCTGAATCCACCTCGGTTGTTTCTGCATCAGTTGATACGTCCGGCCACAGAGGCGGATGAGGCCTCACTGTATGATCGAAAGGAAGAGCATCCGGGTTCACTTCTAAAGTACCCCAAGTTAATTGCCCGACAACGCCATCAACATATCGCTCCTTGTACTCTTCTTTGGCTTCTTGGGCTGTCTTGGTGGATATAAAATTAGATATTTCTGACCAATTTCCATGTCCATACAACTCAAGGCCCTTCAAAAGTCTAACTTCTTCTTCTTCATACCAGACAGAACCTTCGGCGGTTGCCGCCCTTGTTGAAATAATGGACGCAGGGCCCGGTGCTGCTTCTCTACGTGGAGTAGCCGGTTCCATGCGCCCTGAGTGGAAAAACTTGTACCGATGAGTGGTTTTGTGTGGCCCTAATTCAGCGCCCAAAGAGAAACATTCGACACATAATCGCATTTCCTTGCAAACCGTCTCAGCGCACATGATTCCAATCGAGGGCACCTCGTCCATACAGTTGACACATTTGGAGCCGCCCACATTATAAGATATATCGCTGTAGGTGGATGATGAAGATACTGAAGCAGCAGATGACGTCTCGGCTGGTCGGGAAGAGAAGGATTCTTCCGAAACTGATGATTCAGGTGTTGATTCAGACTCAGACGTTGGTGTTGGTGAACGAGAAGACGTAACTGAAGACGATGACATTCTTTTTGATCAATCAGACAGTGGTAAATGCAAGTTTGATAATACCTGAAAGAAAAAGACCACGTATCATTGCAAAATATCACTTGACCATTGTATCTACTACAAGTATATCATAATTTTACTATTTCAAACTTACTAATAAAGTACTTTAGTTGATTTACTGCTCAATCGCACAATTTCAGAAATGTTTCCAGAATATCATTTTTACAGATTTCTACGCTCAGCATTCAGAAATGGCAATGCTATAGTTAGAAAATATATTATCTTAACAACTTGATACAAAGCAATTTTTATTTAAAGAACAACTATTATGTACTAACAAACCATGTGCAGTAGAGTGGTGAATCTCCGTCAATAATCCAGTGGTAATACTTCCAGACCCAGTCTTCCTTGAATCTCGGTGGTAATTTTCCTCCTGTTCCAAATGTAACCCTTTAAACATTAAATAAAACACCAGTTAAACGTCATTCATTTCATCATGCATAAATAGATTTTGATGATAGTTTGGTCGCCAGGTATGATAATATACTCACCTGGTTTAATTCTCTCTTGAATTCATATATGTAGCAGCAGTAGCACCAGTCTTGTGATAAGCGTCAGTAGTAATTTAAAGCCCAACAGTTAATTCGTTACAATAATACCATTCGTTTTCTTCCGCGGACTCCCTGGTTGTAATTTTTGGCGTGTCACCAGGTTATTGTTGCTGTATTTATGAGATCTGTTAAACAAAGCAAACACACAAAAACAATTTAGCATATAATATAAAAAATCAACTACATTCATCAATCAAAGTCATATCAACAGTTTCAAGACAAATAATAAGTTGTGCTAGGTTTCACACATTAATGGATGGGTATTATATATACATAAGCTACTACCTGTGCCCGCAAACAATAAGCAATATTTTCAAACCCGTTCAACCACTGCACCGCCTCCATCCTCCCATTAATTCCACCAAAATTTCATTATCATTTTTTAAACTTTTTCAATAAAGATTACATACCTGCAGCTTTCTCTGGCTAGTTTTTATCAGTCAATTAATCAGCAAATCAGGGTCGCAGAATCCTAAACTGATGAGCAACTTTCAGGGGAAACTTTAAACATTTAACTACCTCAACCAAAGTAGAATCAACTTCCCAATACCTTTCCAATCAAGGGTTCAACTTAAGTATTTACCACAGGAACACAGGTGGTGGTGGTACAATCACAAAAAATAATACAGGTAATATAATCACATCACCACACTAACCAAACTGTATTCATCATCATTCTAAGATTTCTTGGTATTTTGTATACAAGTAAGTACAACATAAGGCTATTCTGCATAAGAAATGGACGCCGAAATTGAACTGACTGCAGCTGGACCGCCAGTCCAGGGCTACCCTACCTTGTTTACTGAGAAATGTAATACATCACAACTTTTTATGCATATTTTTCTTCTAAAATCTTAGGACCTGTCACAGTTTCTTATCTATCAATATTCAATATTGTGGAAAATTTTGCATATTTTTAATCATTATGAATGAAATTACAATAAAAATTGTGAGAACAAAAACAGATCATTTGCATGAAAACATGACCTACTGATTAGATAACATTGTACAAAGTGACAATGACATTGAAAACATTAGGTTTGTTAAACTACAATGTAAACAATAACAATACACAATTTTGCATATAAAAAAACAATGTTGCATTTTAGATCATAAAAATTAGTAGCTAAGTAACCCAGAAATTATAAATTACTGCCGGTAGCATGCAACAACTAGGCAACAAGGCAACATTCATTTTTTTGGAAAAACTTGGCAACCCCTTTTTTGATGGGAAGTACACCTAATCCAAAAAGTACACTACGCGTGTCGTATGAAGTTTTCCTAAACCAGAATCACAGGACCTACTGCAGTTCTCTTTTAAAAATATCCAGCGGTTCCTAGAGAATCTACTTTTTTTCTTTTAGTTACCACATTAATTAAATATTACTGGTTAAAGAGTGGTTTAATTTATTAAGTTATTGCATAGACATTTAAATTGAATATTAAATTTTACTGGTATATATTTTATAGCAGTGGAATATCGGATTGATTGTGAATTTTGCTTGTATTGTTTGCAGTCATTTTTTCAGGAAGTTTACGGAGGTGATATAGGTTGGTAAGGAAGAGAGGTGCTATACTTTTGAGTGAGTGGCGACGTATGGCTGGACTATAACCAGGCTAGCCATAATGTCGTCATGCTGCATATACATTGAATTTTTGGAGGGGTCCTAGACATGGTCCCGTAAATTAATGAAAGGTAATTAGGAAAGGAGATGAATAGGAAAAAGTTTAAAAGTTAAATTTAATGTAGTTCTGGGAAGAAAGGGAATGGTAGAATTCGGAATTAATCGAACCATTAGGAATATTATGTCTAAAATCTCTCTTGAAGTCAGTAAAAAAGATAAAGAGGGGGATGAGGGATGATATGCATAGAGAGTACATGAGAAAGAAAGGTAAGTGTTGAAAGGGATGATTTCGGGGCAAATTGGAAATGAAAAACCTAACAACTGAATGAGTGACAATGTCATGTGAGTTAACAACGAAGCAATTATGAAACTATAAATACCTTATATTGACTTCAAGGTGAATATTTATTTTTTCATAATTGCTATCAAGTTTACTTTTTTAGCATAATAATATACATTTGAATAATTTTGAGAGTGTGGTGACATTTCACTGGATTGTATAACTAGGAAAACTTATAATTGTAATGTAATACCATTATCTATTAGCTTGCATATACATTTGCTAATTTGAGTTTGTGGTGGCATTTGACCTGACTGCTTAACATGACTAGTTATAATGTCATTATGTTGCATATACATTTAATTTTTTTGAGTGAACGGTGACATGTCTTTGGGCATGGACCATACAACTAGGATAAACCATAATACCATTATTTTGCATATACACTGATTGTTTTGAGTTTTTGGTGAGATTTGACTGGACCGTATAACTAAGATTAGCCATAATGTCATTATGTTGAATATACGATTGAATTAGTTTGAGTCAGTGGTGGTTTTTCACCGGACTGTTATAATGTACCATTTTTGCATATACATTGACCTTTTTTAATTTTGTGGTGACATGTCACTGGACTGTATATGACGGAGATAAGCCATAAAAGAGTTACGTTGTACATACAATTTAGTTATTTTGAGAGTGTGGTGACATGTCACTGGATTGTATGACCAGGAAAAGTCATAATGCCATTATGTTGCATATACGATTGAATTATTTTGAGACAGTGGTGGCATTTCACCGGACTGTTTTACCAGGATAAGTCATAATACACTTTTTTGCATATACATTAGTTGCTTTGAGTGTGCGGTGACATGTCACTGGGCTGTATGACTGAGACAAGTCATAATGCCATTATGTTGCATATACGTTTTTTGTCACCACCAACAGAGATCATGCAACTGAATTGATAAGTAGTAAAATTAATAATTGCATTATTAATTATTATCATTTTACTATTTACCTTACTCCATTTCAGGATTTCATTGGCAAGTGACACGAAGCAACAGTGAAACTATAAACTTAGCTTTTACTGATTATCAGTTTGTCTTAAATTGTCTATTTTTTCACTGTTGCCTTTGTCTTGTAACTATTTTGTCATAATCTTGTTCGCTGCATTTTTGAGAGTAAGTGGCGATACATTTAGTACTTTTTAATCTTTTGTATACCTTTGCTGCATAGTAGACATAAATATTTTGAATAATAGCTTGAGTAAGTGGCAATCATATTGAATGCTAGTAATCATCATCAATTCAATTCTGAAGATGCATTACTTTAAATCAAGTTTGAAGTTTCAAAATTATGATCTACCTCAGAATAGTGGTCAACATATTTTAAATTTGAAACCTCAAAGGAAACAACTTCTTTAATTTTGAAGCAATTTGCATAATTACTACATTATATGTTGTTCTACAGAACCAAGCAGTTATACTGGCATTTAATGCTAAAAATATGTTTGGTTATTTACTACGTTAGTTTTAACTACTACACTACTTAAAACGCAAATAGTTACTTGAATCTACAAACCTACAGGCATATGCCACTGTTAGATACTTCAAACTATTCCCCTTGTGTATTTTCTTAACAGAATCCTCACTTACTTCCAGTTTCAGTATAAAAAATTGCACTACAATTAGCTAATGATAATGATAAGCATCTTTGATAAGCATCTTTGATAAGTTGGTTAAGTGAAAGCAAGAGGGCTGTAAGTTAGTGAAAGACTAGTCAGTAGTTCAGTGATAAACTGTGCTGGGGCTGGGGTGTTTTGGCACATAGGCATAAGCCTAACAATTTATAAAAAAAATACTTGTCCTTCTCCTAACTCCTCACTACTTACATCTTGGAAAGCGAAAAACTACCCCAACGCTACCACCACCATAGTAGTAGCGTACCCTTTTATCTAAATAGCTACTTCTATTTCCAAGCAACTTTCACTACACGTGCTCCTGCTACCACAAAAACACGAAAAGCAGGTATAGTTAGTTAAATTGCTCTGTTATTTTCTAATTAGTTAGTTAACTTCCAATATTATGGGTTTTACCAACTCATAACTGTCAAGGGTGGGGGTTGTTATGGGGGACATACAACCAAATAGGTATATAAATCTTTCACGGCAACCAAAAAACCTGAAAATTTTCAGGTGATAAAAAAATGTAAAATGATGAATGGTGAAAAAAATGCTACTGGGCATAACTTAGCCTTAATCACAGCCATTGTCTTTTAGTATGAAGAGTAAAATAAGAAGCAAATTTAATTCTTACTCGAGATGCAATGCTTGATAAACTGGTCGAGAACAGAGTAGATTGTCCTTCAAAAGTTGACCTGTATAGGGAGTCCTTCAACAACACCAGTAACCAGATGAGATGAGCTTCAAGTTCAGCACTGTAAAATAAACGACAAGAAAAATACGGACATGAGTACCAAATAAAATTAATTGTCCCATCACACAGGCTAATTGCATTGCTAGTTAAATATTTTTCTGTAAGGTAACTCGTAAAAACAAATTACACCACAACAGTTTAATATTATTTTACTTTTTTAAGATAAATACTTCTACCAACTGTGCTTTACTACTATTGTATCAGTATCCAGGGATAAGTCACGTGTAAATTTTTAAACTTATGTGAGTAACTTTTAGCAGTACCTTTAAAAATCAGTGATATATTTAGTTTACTTTCACAAAATCACACCACCTCCAGTAGCCCCAAAAATAAAACTCTGCTCCGGTTGTTGTTTTTTGAAGAAAATAGAGAGTATAATGAACCGACTAGAACGGCATCTACAATGCATCTGCATCCGAAATACGGAATACAAAACGAAAGAAATGGGGATTGCGTCTCTTACATATTCAGTTGAGTCAATCTTTTTCACTATGACATGACACCAGACACAATACAATTTATACAAGCATCCGATTACGGATTCCATTCATTCCATCATCAAATATACTAACTTGCTATTTGAGATTTACAAAACGTGCTGTGTATTTGGCGTACAAACAGACAGACAGCCCAGACACAAGAACCCTGTCTATAATAGAAACCCTTTCTTTCCTCCTCTTCCATTCCAGAAAGAAGCAGCAACATAATAGTAAGTTAGTTGCTTACAACCTTGTACAGAAAAATGGGAATGATGATGCTGTGCTGTTCTGCTTCTGTTCTTGTTCCCTGCGCAACTTGAAAAGCCTTTCTTTTGGTACAAACAAGTGGCAGGCTAGGCTACAACAGAGAATGACCAACAAAATGGCCTCCACGTGTTTTAGCATGGACAGATCAAAATGAAATGTGCTTGCGCCTCGGTCACCCTTGGTTTCTCTTATACCTTGATTTTGTCATGGCCTCCTTCTCCATGATATTCGAAAATGGAATTTTGTAGTGTAGTTTGTCCAGACGGACAGAGAGCAAAACCTGACCACTACACTGTCATCAGTGGACAGCAACCACGACCACCTCAACTTGGTCAATGCAATGCAAAGCAAATGGTACTGCTACTGGGGTGTTATGATACTTTATAACATTTAAACGTGACCTCAATTACAGATTTGGAAATGGTGAATTTACTGAAAACTGTTTCGGAAGTCGCTATGAAAAAATCTGTTGGTTGTGTCTTGTCTGGAGTGATGGAACAATTTTGTGCAGATTAGATATGATAGTATTAGTCCCCAAAGCTTACGCTATAAAATAACTATAAAACATTCCGTACGATTTCTTACACAGCGAACGCCTGTTTTACGTGTTAAAATTAGTGTAGGGTTGAAATGGGGCATTGTGAAACATGAGCATACTCAGGTCTAGAACTGCTTGCATTTCTCTCACCCTTCTACATCCTCAGTGAAACAATGTACTGTTGTATATTGCTAGCTAGTATTCCACGAATCTTAATTACTAATTACTACTTTCCCCCACACACAGACTTTGTTGCTACTTGTTTTTCAATGCGGTAAAGGAGAGTTAATGATAATGATAAATGCCACTATAGCTTCTGCTTCTCACAAACACTAATAGCTAATAACTGTTGCTTTGCACTTACACCTTCAATCACTATCAAAAAGAGAAGTTCAATGACGATGGATGTAGCAGCTATTTTCACATAGAATCACAAATTTTAAGATGGCGGCCAGAAGGAAATAAAAAAAATACGCCTTACCTTTCAAGTATCACTGGCTACTGCTTCTCACGATGGCTTCAAGAATGGTATGTACCTTTTGTGCCGTTGAACGATCGCTGATCCTTGCAGCTCAACGCAAAATCAAGGAAAGGTTCCAAATAATTTCTTTCTAAAGTCGAAGAATTAAACAAGATGCAAAAATTACGAATGTTATCACCATTATTACCTCAAAAAATGATGTAAAACTTCACATAAAAACCCCTTCGAAAAAACTAAACTATCTAATAAATGCTACAAAATATCCGTACAAATTCTTCATAAATTATAATTAGTCTTAATTTTTGCAAGTAACTACATACCTTCTTTTAATTGTTGATGGTGGAAAAAGTCGGAATTATGGATTTTAGCAGTTGTTAAGTTAAAGCTAGTTAAAGTTGGGGGAAAAACTTCTTGATGTGTTTCACAAATCACTCCAGTCCAGGCGCCCAAAAATCTGAAATCAGACTGACGCTAAAAGCAGAAGTGCGAAATGTTTTTGGGATGTCTAGAGAAAAATGAGAAGACGTGAAGGAAAAAGCATTGATCGTTTTTGAATGGCCTCTAAACGACAGAAGAAGGCATTTCATGGGCGCAGCAACAATTTTTGGCTAGGGGTCCAGAATCCAGAATTCAGCAAAGTTAGTAAGTATATTATGTAAATCGGTATGCATGCATTAAATTTACGCATTTGCACAATTACCGATTTAACGATTACCTATTATGTTTAATTCAATTTATCAGGTTAAATTACTGATGAAATAAATCTTAATTACTATTCGTGTAATTATTCTTTTTTATTAATCTATCTTGTTTGGATATAAATGGATGATGGTGTTGTATAGTTTGTTCAAAATTAGACGTGCTATAGAATTAATTTAAAAAGTTAATATTTTCTCTTCAACTTTCATACATGGTTAGGTGGGCAAAGAAGCAGATAATGACATTTTATAAAATAGTATTAGCATAACTAATTGAAAATAGTATTAGCATAACTAATTGCAATATCATTGCACTTCTTATCATAAAAATGAATTTCGTCTATAAATTATGCAAGCATTTTAAATTGTAGTAGTATCAGGGAAATGTTTTGAAAAGTGTAAGACACCCCCGTCACCTTGAGTAGCTGCGGCCCTGTTGTGCACCATTATAAACTTAAAATTATGTAGAGCTTCATAGGAAGATTGTACACATATAGATAAAGCATGATCTTAAACTTATGTGCGAATTCTTACAAATATCTCGGCGACGCCATTTTAAAAAGATTGTACAATACAAGCTGAAAATATTAAGCCTTCCAATTCACTAAATTACTTGTGAACTAGCCCTGTTATAATATGCTGACCAAAATGTTCCAGTATACTCCGTGATAAATGATACCCATGTACAATTTGTTAATTGGATTTGCCCTTCTCGACTGGGGCCCAAAATAGCTGTGAAATATGTCTAACACGGAAATGTCGTCAGTTAAGATTTTGCACATTGGGTTCTTTGTTTCACTTACTCGCTTCTTTTGAAGCACGCACAGTTCAGTTCCTATATGTACTAGAAGCTTCCATCGCATAATTACTCATCCGTTAGTTAGCTCTTGTGTACATTATGCTATGCTTGCCGATAAATCCTCGCAAAAATCATTTCTGCTCACCCCACTTTGCACTGCACACAAAGGATTTCAGGGGTTTCGCAATAATATAAACTGTACGTTATGCATATCACTTTTCCCTATCTGTATGAAAAACCCTTCTCCTTCCCTCTCCCTACAAATCGTGCATTTTCATTTGTCGTTCTGTCATAAAATCATTATACAAGCAGGTACTAGAGACGCCAAGCGAAAATATTTTCCTTCTCTTTGTCTGTTATCCTGCGCAAGGTGAAATTCTTTGACTTTCTTTCTTTGACTTTGAACAGTCTTTTTTATGACCTTGTGTATCCTCCAAGGAGGAGGTGGCTGTAAGGATATTTAAACAACTTTCAACTAGAAGATTGAAGATGCGAATTGAGAACTACAGCGATTTTCTTCCTTTGAATTGTTTTGTTTCGCATCTATTTTCGCTGTATTGTGCACCATCAAACATGACTTCTTCCTTTTTTGCTTTAATGCATCTCAAAATCTCAATTCTGAGTCATCGTTGTCGTCAATGCAATATTTCCTGTGTGCGTGCTTTGTGCATTATATTTTTGCATCAAACAGCGCAAACGCAGTGCATGTGAAATGCCTAATGCTCACTATTTGCAAAGATGTAAAATTTCGAGGAAATTATGATAAATTTCAATGCAACTTGATCGTGTAATAGCGTATGCATACGTACTGAAAAAAATGTCATGGTACTAATGTCAAAATAGGTTTTTAATTTTAATGTATATCGTACAGAAATATTTCTGACTTTATTATTTCAAACATTTTCAGAAAGATTACAATTTTTTCATTTAATAACCATATCACACTTCTAACATGATTCAACGTAATTTTAATGTTGTATAACTACTTAGGAATACATAGTTCAAACTGAACTGAAAGAATGACAAGATTATGAGAAATTATAAATAGTAAATAGTAACAAAATTATCTTCAAACATACAGTAAGAGTTACAAGCTATGTAAAAATCACTTTAATTCATACAGTTAATTTAATTTTTAATAAGCAAGTATTTTTAAAAAATATTTAAAGAGCATTTAATATGTAATATGTAACTTTAATAGTTCAGAATGAAAGTAAGATATGTAGTGTATAATTGATTCAAGACAATGTGAAACTTCTCATTCCTCCACTGCTAGTAGTTTGGCTCCTAGGGGATGAGGAAGAAACATTTCCTGCTACCATTCTTCGAATTTTTAGGAGTAAAGTCTCAATGTAGTCTTCTGCTTCAATTTTCTGAAAAAAAGAATAAATTGATAAAATTAGCAAATCAATCAGTAGGAATATAATCAATATTTGTAAACCGGGTAGAATTAGCATGATTTTACAAACCTTGCAGGCTTCAGTAACAGGCTTAGTTAAATGGCCTTCTACTGCTTGAGCAACAGTCTCCTGATAAGTGGTCAGTCGATTTCCCCCCTTCTTCAGCTGGCTCTCATCCAGGAACTCTTGCATAAAAAACTGGACATGGAAGTAGATAAGGGTGAGACCCACTTCAATAATGGATTGTGAATCCTCCATCATTTTCAATGTGAGGAATGTAGCAGCGGCTGATGGAGCCATTCCTCCTAGCTGTGACGATCCTGAAGAAGTTGCAGCTGTTATCATGGGGTTTTGCTTCTTCTCTTTTACTTGACTATCGACAATGTTTTGGGCTGCGTTGACTACACAGTGAAGGATTACTCCTAAGCTGACATTTTCATCTTGTTCCCTGAGCACCGTGTCCAACTCAAAGCGATTTGTTAGCACGGGATAGCTAATTGTTGGCTGACGCCGCACTTTCTTCTGAGAAGAAGCCATACCCAACAAGCTACTTCCTCCAGCATCCTCTCCAGGATCCACCTTTGAGCAGTAGTAGAGGAAGAGTAGTGCATGTTTCACGAGAGTTGTTGCAACCGCATCCCCTCGTTGTAAATTCCGTTCTGCTTGAATTCTTAAAAGATTCAAAAGAGCTGGTTTCAGCATGGCCCTCGGCATAAAAACGGGTATCATGCTCCGGATCCGTTGTTGATTTCCAGCCAACTTGCTCATCAAACTGGTCAGCATTATACCGGCATGTCGAGGTGTATCTTTAATAGTAATGCGTGTTGAGCTCAGAAGTTTAGATACGGCAGAATCGTGCACACGCAGAAATTGAAAGATTTGGTCGATCACCTGCACATTTTTAGGGGCGGAGTCGAGCATCACGTGGAATAGCTTGAACACTTGCATGTAAAGGGACTCGCTGATTGTGTGATGGCCTGGGCTGAAAGTTTGATCTACGTCGGAGCTTCTTGGCGTGAGTTGTACTCTGGATGACGTTCCAGCACCTTCATCACCACGATATGGTGGATCCCTTGGAGTTGATGTGGCTACAGGGAAGCCTAAATCATCTGACCAACTTTGACGGAAGAATTCATCGTTTCCTGACCCTCGATCTCTAGCCGACTGGTTACTCCTTCCTAGCGAACTCATATTGTCATTCTGATGGTAACTTTGCAGTTCGAAAACTTTCATATCCGTCAGCCTCTTGATTAAATTCAAATCCAGTAAATACATCACAGTTTTCATGCCCACTCCTGCCAATCGGCTTAACATGGTTAACTTGGCTTCAAAGACGAAAAATGCTCGCATGGCAAGTAAACTGGATACATCTTGCGTTTCTGAAGTGAGCAGAGCAATCAAGTCTATGTCATCAACGACACACAAGGCTTCCACTAGAGTGCTCAGGAATCCATTGGTGTACACACAGCCCATAATAGTGTCATGAATACTTGTCCGGCTAGCATGACTAACAGACCTCTCATCCCCTCCACTCAAGCGTTTGATTCCACTTCCACCTAGCCCTTTTCCCTCTGTATCAAAATCAGTCACACGAAAATTGGTACCGGATGGTTTCATAAGCCAGCTGAGGCTGGACGTTGAGGCACTTGGGGACATAACATTTTCGCCTTGACCACCCCTGTCTGGAGTCATTGATCTAGCTGCTCTTCCACTTCTCCCAGACTTTCCAAAAAACGCTTGCGTGCTATTCAACCCTGGTTTGTCGTATACTCCTTCAACGAAACTTCCTTCAAATGAGCATACACTGTCGACAGTAGTGTCAAGCATATTCTCCATTTTTCTTTCAAGTATACTTTGATCTCCACCAGTCTCATCCAAATCCCATTCTTGTCCTCTTCCACTCCCAAAACCAAAACCACCTCCCAAGCCCCTCTGTGTGGTGCATTTGATAATTTCGCCCATTAAATACAAAGCCTGCATTCTTGTTCTCTCTCCCACCCCTTGACAGCAATCCTTGCACACGTTATGCAATATTAAGGGGAATGCGGTTTGGCTTGCCAGCAACGTCTCTTGACTACAGTTTTGTAGCAAATTGACACAATACAGCAAACTCGCATAGAGTACGCCTCTTACATTCGGATTTTGTGCTGACTGGATCCATTGACATAAATGATGAATAACTACACTCAGCGCTGTTCCTTTGGATCCTGCTGCTTGAATAATCCCCAGTTGTTCTTGTCCAGCCATTACCGCACTCAGAGTTAACGTTGTTTCCGCAGCCAATCGCAGGAAGTATTCTGTAAGCCCTTTTGTTCCCAACACCTTACTCAACAGCATACGCAGTACATTTGGACAAAACTCTGTAGCTTGCAGTTGCGGTGTAAGCGCCAAGACCTCCACCACTTGTCTCCAGCCATCAAAAAGGAGCAGCTTGCAGCCCTCCTTAATTCTGCTTTGATTTAAGTTTCTTGCAAACTCCAAAATTTCCTTGGCTTCACTGTGAACAGTTTTTCTCAACCTCAACACTGTGCTCTTCTCCAGTTTTCCTATTTCGTCTTTCAGCATGCCATCCAGCTTTTCCACTCTAACTAGCCTCGTTTTCAGTTCAGAATTAACATATTCACACTGCCCCAACGCTTCTAGTACAAGATTTCCATCAAAAAATTCCAAGTTGGGTAGCTCTACTGGAGAATTCTCCAATTGAATCATATTCAAGCACTCCTCCAATCTTCCAAACGATGGTCCAACCAATTCACTGGCCGTGTTCAGCCCCTCTTCCGTCTTCAGTTCGATAGCCAAACACTTCAAAAGAAAAGAAAGACTTTCGAAATTCAACTGCTGCAGATGTCCCGTCTCCCTCAAATAGCTATGGAAGAATTTTGAGTATCTTAGTATCCTCAAAGTAGCATGACTCAATCTGGGATCGGTCAGTAGAGTTAACAGCGTCATAAAACTAGTTGGAATAGAAGATGCATTATCCAGCAATGCATGTAGTACTGTTCTCACCCCGGTATATTCCCTTTTCTTCACGTCAAAACTCAGTAGAAAAAGCCCAACGTTGGGATCTGCGTGAACGGCTGATGTTTGTATTAATTTTAAAGCAGAAGTTTTTAAAGCATCGTGATCTTCCGGGGTTTCCTCACTGTCGCCACCAGGTCTATACAAAAGTTCTACAACAGTGTGCCGGAATACACTTGCTACTCCTTCATGCCACGCAAGAGCATGGTGTACTGTGTAGTCGATCTCTGTGTGATCCTCCAGAATGATGGAAAGAATCTCCAGGGCTGCTCGCATGTGCATAGAAGAGGAGAACAGGCTATCCACAAAACGGATGACGCTGAGGATATATTCTGGCGCACCACCCTCATGTGCTGTTGCAAGCATAATCTTGTGTATCCCAAGTAGGAGCACTGTGTCTTGCTGTAAATACATATAAAAAAGTTATGTAAAACGCTGATAATATGCATACATGATTTACATGAAAGGCTTATAAATCAGATTTTACAAGGGAACTTACAGTCTCCATGATTTCCTTCTTCTGTGTCAGATAAAACTGTTGTCGCTGAAGAGCTCTCCAGAGCAGCATCAGAATGGCCAAGCTGCACTTATCCACCTCATCACGAAGGGGATTTTCGGCATCACTGGAACTCAAATCAGAGGCCAATGCACAATCCACGAGTGTATTCAGAACAGCGCGTATTAGCGGGGAGTCACATAGCAGTTGCACCATTAATTTCGGCAAATAATCCAAGAAAATGCTCATTATCTCCGCACACAGCTTGATAACGTACCACCGTTGATTTTGATCTTTAAACAATCTGTATGGCGTCTTGAGGAAGACCACGTCCACCACGTAATTCACATACGGAAATATGGCACCATTATCATAAGTCGGGTGAACAAAGTAGCCTTCCAAAGATACATACTCCATCTGCTTAAATCGTGACTTGACTAATGCTCGGAGAAGTCGCAACATTCCGATAGTGAGTGAATATTCTTCCAATCTGGTTTCTTTCTCCTCTAACTCCTCCTTGACGTCTCCAGTGCCTGGATCAACAAGCCTGGTACTGTAAAATATGTCCCAAAGTGTGGTTACTACATCTGGGCTCAATGGCTCTTCTCCAATCATTGCCGCACAGGCATTCAGTATTGCTGCCCTAACTTCGCGAGGAAACTTGCGAATTTTAACGACTTGCAAACCTATTCGAATCCAGGAAGGTTTCTGGCTCGTGAAAAACTGACGGGCTGACTCGCTCCTATCGCAAACTAGTTCTATGAGTCTGAGATAACTGCAAATGCTCCGAATTTCGACGGGATTCATGATCATTGATGTTGAGTCCGTCACCATGGACGCTGAAAATGGACGATCTTGTTCCATTCCAAGTTGTAAACTAAAGCTTTGCACGTATTGACCCAAACTTTCAAAAAAGTGGTCCAGACTTGCATTATGTCCACTCTGACGTAATAAATCAAACATCGCTCTAGTATTCCCTGTGGTGACTCCAGTGAGGAAGCGCATGCAGCTGGTGAACAGCGCAGGACTCTCAACGGAACACATTCTCACAAGTTTGGTCAATGGAAGATACTGGCTGTGCTCCATAAAGTAGTAGCGACCTAATTCAAAAGGGTCATGTTCGTAAAATTCTCCTAGGCACTCCAAAAAGCTTTCGTATTCTGGAACTTCCGGTACAGGAGGACT